>PISX010000276.1:129196-239053 GCA_004024625.1 Mellivora capensis
TACCTCTCTGCCTACTTGTGATCTCTGTCAAATAAATAAATAAAATCTTAAAAAAAAAAAAAGAGCAAAAGTGGGTGGGGGAAAATGGAAAGGTAGGGGGCAGGTTTCATTCTCTGAATCTGCAGGGGATGAGAGCTGGAGGGCCCCCAGGGACAGCCGACAAGGTGATTCATCTCAAGCCCTTCTTGGACAAATTGGGCAGTATTTAGAGGGTCTGTGTTTCAGGGTGGACATAGTAGTAGTGGAGTCAGAGAGACAGATAGTGCCCACGTGGCTGGTGAGACACCTGGAAAGAACAGAGCACCTGCAAACAGAGGACCAGCTGCGGAGGCAACAACTGTCCTCCTCCCTGACTAAAAGCAGCGTCTGGTGCAACAGGCAGCAGCCACCACCACTATTTCAGGTGGACTAGTCAAACAGGTGCAACAGGGGACCGGAAGGACGTCTTAATTATGGAGATAAGTGCTCAATAAAGACCAAACATTTGAGGAATGCTATCTCCCTGAAAACAAGATAGTGAGTACAACCAACAGAAATCAGGCCTGAGGGCAAAGGCAGTAGCACCAGCGGAGTAAATCTTTAATAGAGGAAACTCCATAAGGAGGTAAATGGCTGGTTTTGTTAAGGTAGTTAGTAAAAACCAAATTAAAAAACATGTTGGACAAAAACTATAATCAAGTTTTATAAACTCAGTAGAGTTGCTGGGGGTTGGGGGGAGAGGGAAGAAGGAATAGAACACAGAGGATTTTTAGGCTGTGAAACTATTTTGAATCATAGAGGTATACCTGTTTCATTGTTCTTTGATTTATTGTGCTACTCAGATAATGGGTTTTTAACAAATCGAAGGTTTAAGATTTCCGTGGAGGACGTCACTGCAGAGGGGCTGCAAACAGCAGGAGAACTGGAATCCCAAGTGGAGCCTGCAGATGGGACCGAATCGCGGCAATCCTGTGATTGAACCTGAGGGAGGAGGCGTCGCTTCCTGGGGCCGAGCAAAGAAAGTGGTTTCCCGAGACGGAATCTAGTCCTGGTGACGATTCTGTGAAGATCGTTGAAGAGACATCAGAGGGTTTAGGATATCATGTCCGCTCAGGTGCTAAAGTGGCAGCAGGAAGTTCTCCTGTGGGTGAAATGCCATCAAACAGCATCAAGTGAGACAGAAAAATTGAGAAAGGAAGTCAATCGATGGGCAAATTGTTGTCTTAATTTAGGAATCTGACACAGACACCCCAGCTGTCAGCAGCCACCACCCTGATCTGTCAGCAGCCACGGACATCGAGGCGCGACCCTCCTCCAACGAAAGGATTACAACTCGCTGAGAGCTCGGCAATGGGTAGCATTTTTTAGCAGTAAGGTATTTTTTAATTAAGGTACGTACGGTTTTTAAAGACTTAATTCTGTTGCACACCTGATAGACTACAGTACTGTGTAAATGTAACTTTTATATACAGTGGGAAAGCAAAAATTTCATTTGACTCGCTTTATTGTGATATTTGCTCTCTTGTGGAGTTCTGGAACAAAACCAGCAATATCTCAGAGGTATGCCTGTACTATCATAATGGATACATTTTAGTATCTATTTGTGAAAACAGCTCACACTAAGTGTGAACCCCCAGTGAAAACTACGGACTTCAGGTAATAATGATGTGTCAGTGAAGTTTCATCAGCTGTAGCAAATGTTACATTTGTGGGATGTCTACAGTGGGAGAGGTTGTGCATGTAGGGGGCAGGTTACATGAGAACTCTACTTTCCACTCAGTTTTGCTGTGAACCTAAAAGCACTCTAAAAAATAGTCTATTTTGGGGGTGCCTGGGTAGCTCAGTGGCTTAAGCCTCTGCCTTTGGCTCAGGTCATGATCTCAGGGTCCTGGGATCGAGCCCCACATTGGGCTCTCTGCTCAGTGGGGAGTTTGCTTTTCCCTCTCTCTCTGCCTGCCTCTCTGCCTACGTGTGATTTCTCCCTCTGTCAAAAAAAGAAATAAAATCAAGGGGTGCCTGGGTGGCTCAGTGGGTTAAAGCCTCTGCCTTCGGCTCAGGTCATGATCCCAGGGTCCTGGGATCAGGCCCCGCATCGGGCTCTCTGCTCGGCGGGGAGCCTGCTTCCCTCTCTCTCTCTCTGCCTGCCTCTGTGCCTACTTGTGATCTCTGTCAAATAAATAAATAAAATCTTAAAAAAAAAAGAAAATCTTTTAAAAAATAATCTATTTTTTAAAAGATTTTTATTTATTTGACAGAGAGGTCACAAGTAGGCAGAGAGGCAGGCAGAGAGAGAGGAGGAAGCAGGCTCCCCGCCTAGCAGAGAGCCCGATGCAGGACTTGATCCCAGGACCCTGAGATCATGACCCAAGCAGAAAGCAGAGGCTTAACCCACTGAGCCACCCAGGCACCCAAAAATAATATATTTTTAAAGGTTATTTATTTATTAGAGAGCACAAGTGGGGGGCAGGGGCAGAGGGAGAAGCTGAGCAGGGAGCCCCATGTGGGACTCAATCCCAGGACTCTGGGATCAAGACCTGAGCTGAAGGCAGATGCTCAACTGATTGAGGTACCCAGGCACCCCAATAAAGTCTATTAAAAAAAAAAGAAAAACAACAATAAATGGGATGAATAGAATAGGCACAAGGAGAAACTTAGCTGAATGCCTGAGCATAAGAAATCTTTTAGATTATTCCTCAAAAACACAAAGGGATAAAAAATTTGAAAGAAAAGAAAAATCTATCCAATACAGTGATTTTCAACACAGAGTGACTTTTTCCTCCAGGGCACATTCGACAATGCCTAGAAATAATTTAGTTGTTGTAACTGGGGATAGGTGCTTCTGGGATCTAGTGAGTGGACGCCACTAACATCCTATGATGCACAGATTGCCCCCAAATGACAGATTATCTGGCCCACAGTGTCACAGCACTGAGGGTGACACCCTGGTGTGGTTCTACTTTGCCATTCCATATTGTATTCCGTCTGAGGACATCGTTCAGAATTTCTTCTAGTGCTAGGATGTTGGTGCAACTTTCAGTCTTTGCATGCATGAGGACAGTCTTTATTTTGCCTCCATCTTTCATACTTACCCTAAAGAATTTTAGCTTGACTATTTTTTTTAAAAGATTTTATTTATTTGAGAGAGAAAGCACTTGCTACACAAGCAGAGGGAGGGGGCCGAGGGAGAGAGAAAAGCAGAATCCCCACTGAGCAAGGAGCCCAATGAGGGACTCAGTCCCAGGATCCCGGGATCATGACCTGAGTCAAAGGCAGACCCTTAACCGAGTGGCTCACCTGGGCACCTCTGGAGGTTTTTTTTTTTTTTTTTTTCTTTTAGTAAAGATGTTTCTCCACTCTTTTCTCATTTGCATTGTTTCCAATGAGAAATCGGCTGTTAACCTTCTTTCTCTTTGTGCCTCTGAGCATCATGTGTCCTTATTTCTGGCCCGATTTTCATAGTTCTGCTCTGTCTGATTTAAGCAATTTAGGGTGTGATTTGGTATGAAGAGTGGGTTCCATTTGTGTCCCAGACATTTCGTCTTTCATGTTAGGAGATTGTAATGTAAGTTCTGTGTAAATTTTTCATTTTAGCAGGCAGAGGTTTGGTGGCCAGAGGTTTTTGGGGCCAGAGGCTCAGTGTGGTATTCCTTTGGCAGGTGCTGTCTGGCTGCCCTGGTGCCTCTGGGCAGGGGATGGGAGTCTCAGGCTTACTGAGATAGAGGCTTCTGGGCTGGGCTGCTTGTGGCAAGTTCTGGATTTTTTTTTTTTTGTATTTTTATTTTCTAAAGATTTATTTGAGAGAGCTTGCACACATGTGTGAGCAGGGGGAGGGGCAGAGGGAAAGGTAGAGAATCTTAAGCAGACTCCATACTAAGTGCAGATCCTGACACAGGGTCCTGCCCCACGACCCTGTGATTGTGACCTGAGCTGAAACCAAGAGTTGGATGCCTAACCAACCGAGCTACCCAGGTGATCCAGGATCTGGATTTTGAAAATTCCTGTTTGTCTTTGTTCTGGGACACAAGTCATTTGAAATAACTTGATCCTTTTAAGGCTTGCTTTCCAGACACTTGGGTGGGACTAGTGCAGCTGTGAGCATCTATTTTCTCATTACCAAGCTCATCCCTCTTCAGCGCACCGCAGATCACAAATCCATTGCGGCTCATGGGAATGTGGACTATTCCTGGCCTTCTATGAACTACAGGGGTCATTTTCTCTTCTCCTGTTGGGTGGTGCTCTTCCCCACCCTCAGGCAGTTTCCTCAGGGACACATGCTGGTCAGTCTCCAAGGGATGCTCTGGGAGGACCCCACTGCAGGTCTCCAGAGCTGGCTCTCTGTGCAGCCCTCTCTGCTGGGAACTCTAGCTCCTCTGGCCTTCCTACATCATTAGTTCCATATCAAGGTCAGTGCCTACTGGGTTCCACCTGGGCCTCCCCTTCCCTGGGCCGAGCCAGGCGGGTCTTACTCCAAGTCTCACTCAGGGATCGCTGTCCTGCTTTGCCTGTGTCTGACATCAGAAAACTGTAGTTCTGTCTCTGTTTTTTTGCTTTTTGAAATAGGAGGGCTCCCCAGTCCTGTCACCCCATCTTAGGCTAGTACAAGTGTCTTTTCTGTTCTCTTCCTTCTGATGGCTCCTCTTTGTCATTCTCTTCTGCACACTGGAGGAATCCATCAAATTTGTCCCCACACCATCATTTCTTTTTCCAGCATCTGCCCTGCCCTGCGGTGGAGATGTTGCAATGGCTACAGTTTCATCCTGTTGTCCTTTCATTTTAGCCTGTTGTCCCCTTAAGACTGATTCCAACTCAAAGGTGCAATTCACTGTATTTTCCTAAATATGTGGTTTTCTTCCCTGAAGTCTCTTTCAATCCTACACACTCCATTTCCAATGTCCTGTTCATCCTGCTTGATATTATTTCTTCTCTACAGAATCTTTCCACAGTCCCACTCCCTCAGACTGTTTGGACTTGCACGTGCAAGCTGATGGACAGAGGTTTGCTCTCCTGTGCGGCAGCAGGTGCCCCCCCACAGCTCTTGCCTTGCTGGGCGGCATGCCCAACTCCTGGTGACAGGACTGTCTCGAGCAGACTCGCCAGTGTACTTGTGCCCCAAAGCTTCTGGAGGATGTACTCCGTGTGAGTGATGGCATTGTACTAAGCTCTTCAGTTACTGCAGGATGGTCCTGTGCTCCTCTGCCACCTGCCACCTGGGACAGGCAGTACTGGATATGGAAGCCTGGGCAGGACGAGGATGCCCCGGGAACTGCCCATCTGCCTATAAGGTAGGCTTCCCAGTGGCAGCACCACGTGACCTGAATGATCTTGAAAGGACATGCAAGACGGCTGTGGAGCTCATCACAAGGCATGGAAGCACTCTGAGGCCAGGCAGGGTCATCAGGGCAGGGCGGAGTGGACAGGTGACCAGTGACAGTGTGCTCCTACGCTAAGCACTGGGGGCTTATTCTGGAGGCAATGTGGGGAGGATGTGGAGGCCATCCCACCAGTTCTGGTCTCACTGGCGTGTCGGCCAGGTCTCCCTCCGCTGTGCTGCTCTCCTGCATCAACTGTGGTGTTTTACACACCTCACTGACTGGTCTGGCAAGGCGCACAGCAACCACAGTGGGATCCATGCTCACTGGACTCCACCTGCTCCCGATCCATCAAGAACCAGCCCAGGGAGACAGGTTGTCTCTTCTCAGACTCACTTGAGGCTGAAACGCCTCAGGAACAGGATACTGGCTCTTCACCCATGGGACTGTCCCCACCTTATGGTTCCTCAGCCTCACCCTGGTTGGGAGTGTGGGGGTGGAGGGAAGGACACAGGTGAACAGGGCTCTTGAGGTTGGAATGAATTTTTAAAGAGATGTTTGGGAAGAACAACTGACGAGTACCACGTGGTGTGCATGGGAGTGGAGTGGGGAGCCAGGTCAATGTGGTCTGACCCCGAGAGGATAAAAACCCAACACCGGAAACTGCACCAAGACGAGTCAGTCCTGTGAGGCCAGAGACTGAGCAGACTCCCTCTCAGCGGGATAGAAACACTGCTGGTTGTGAACTATGGACCAGCGGCTCGACGAGGAGGCCACACAAGGTGCTATGCCATCCATGGGTACAGTTTTCCTGGCCAATGGCCCCTGACAAGTAATTACTGCACCCGCCCTATTGTGCTGGGGCCCGGAACCCTGTCTCTCCTCCAGCACCGGGAACACTTGGGCAAGCTCTTCTTCCAGTGGGCCCTGACGTAAGCCAAAAAGTGAACTTACTGAAGAACTCTGGCTCAGTGAACTTGGCAATGAAAATGAATGAGCCCTAAGGTGGATTAAAAAAAAAAAAGATTATAATTCAGTCCTTTATGCAGCTTAACATGAATAAATAGACATTATTAACAAAGTGAGGTTCCCAAATGCCTTCATCAATGAGCTTTTTTGTTTGTTTATAACTGGGCCTTTTGAAGAACTTTTTTCAAACCACAATTCTTTCAATACATCAGTTTTGGTAACCCACGGAAACCCAGGGCATGAGTGGGGCCTTCACTGGGCAACACAGAAGCCTGTGAATTAGCCACTGTTACTTTGAGGGAGGAAAGGGGAGTAACAGATGCTCTCATTGTACAGGTTCTTTGGCAAAGGGAAAGGGAAAAAACATTATTTTGCTAAGACTATTAGCATTTTGCTAGACACACTTTCATGAAGAATAATGAACTTATGGCAAACCTGACTTTCCAAGGAGAAACTTTTTTTTTTTTTTTTTTTCAAGGAGAAACATTTTTAAGTGGATGAAGTGAAAACACTCCTGGAATAGACCGTACTTGCTGGAAGAGTCTCATTAAAGACTGCAATTGGTGGCTAACCAATTTTACAAATGGTTGGAATTTTACATTAAAAAAATTCTGGTAGATTCTGATAGATCTGCAAGAAGTCTGATTTTGTAGGAATTTGTGATTTTTTTTTTTTTTCCACATCAACTTCTTTAAAGGCTGTGAGGGTAACAGAGCAACCCTAGAGAACAGCAGGCGTGTCCTTTGAACAAGTTTAACAGATCTTACAGATGCCCACTGCCTGGAGTTTGTTTGCCCTCTGGGATTTTGTTGTTGTTGTTGTTCAACTCCAGAGCCCAGTAGAAGGGCTGTTCCATCTGTTTCTGATGCCATCGGAGGAAGACATGCTGGCTCTGCTGCAAGGTGGCCCAGAACTCCGTGGACTGGTCTGGCTGCAGCCAAGTCATGACTAGCATGCTTTTGCCTCCCGTCCCCACGACCGTGTGGAAGTCTGGCAGACTAAGGGCACAGGAAAAACGAAACGTTTAAACTAGTAAATACCAAGGTATATATTCCTTTTAAAGATTGCATGTTCAAACTATTTTATCTCCTGCAAATGCTCTGAACCAGCTCTCTATAGAGCTTTCTCATGAACTTCTGTCATGCGACTGCTCTAGCAGGTGCCCAACCTGGCTTCATCTGCAATGGCAGAAATCACGAACAGCCCTCTGAGCCTGTCAGTGCTTGTAAATGATAGTAGATGAAACGGGGGGTCTTGTTAAGCAGAACCCAAGGCACTGTCCCCTGAGCCAGAGCTCTGCCAACACTCCAAATACAGTGAAGGAAAACACAGATGAGGAGCAAGGGACACAGATGTGTTAGCACTTGACACTGGAGCCATACACTTGCCCCAGCTCCTTATGAAGACTTCAAAGGGAGGTAATTTGCAGGTGGTGTGCGTGAGGGAAGGGAAGATGTGAGCCTTTCCTTCTAACAGGCCTATCCTGGAACTTGCCTTCTGAGTACGCCTGAAAAACATGCTGCCAACCCATCAAACTCTAAGCAGCAGAGTTATGGGGACGCAAGTGGACATCGGAGAAATCTTGGAGCTTCATGTCCCCAGGGCCTGCTCCACTCCCGTCTGGCTCAGTACACCCACCCCAGGCAGACAGGAAATCTACTATCACCGGGCTAGTGGAACACATGAACCAGAACCTGAAGTGTTCCTTTGGCCTGAGTGGGGAGGAGACCTCAAGAAACCAAAAGGCCTGGAAGTCAGGGTTCTGCAGCCACTAAAAGATGCCATGCCCCCTACTCCCCGGCCAAGTAGGCAGCACAGTATCAGTTCTCTGCCGAGATGGGCCAGGTTGGGTGGTGTTCTTAACAAGATGGGGTAAGGGGCAGGGCCCTAAGGGATTTCCATTGGACAGAGAGGGATGATTCTGTCATGCGGAAAGGTCATTTTTGAAGAATTACTGGATCTCTGATAAGCAAAATTATTTGTCTGTCAGAATCCAGAACAGCTATCCCTTCCATTCCTTTACCTACAACAGCCGTATTTCCATTCACCCGTGGGCGCTGACATCACTTCACCTCCATCTGCACCGCCAGCTGTGGAGCCTGGGAGCTGCCCCAACAGCTGTGAGGGGAGTCAGGACTCAGGCATGTGGGCAGGCCAGCTGCTGGCTGCAGACCTACCAAGCTAAGGCCAGCCCTGGGTCCAGATGACCAGGTTGCTGGGACACCGGCCAGAGCTCCAATTAAAAGTGTGTAAGTTGCAGTGCCTCTCACAGGCTTTAGGAGGGGAGATTACTGTTGTCTTCTCACAGGCCCTAAGCCTCCAGGAGGCCACTGTGCCCTTGATCCAGCCCCACTCTTCCTGCTCTGTGCACCAGTGTGGTCCATCAATCAGCGCCCCCCCCCCCAATCTAATGGGTACAATTCCTGATTACAAATGGGAAGCACAGCATACACTCCTTCCCTGCCAATCTCCAGGAAGACTGACCTCATAATCAGACTGTATTATAAATTAAGAACAACAATCCAGACTGGGCAGATGGAAGACGGGGGAATCCAGAGGTCAAAGGAGGCTGTCAGTGAACTTGAGTGTGCCAGGCAGGCAGCAGGTGAAAACCATACAAACATTTATTTTGCATTTGATTTCACTCATCCAGATGTCTAAATGCTGGAGTAAATCCATCTGCCTCCTTAGTGTTCTTACCCAGCATGGGCCTGCTGGAATATGGATGGCTACGTGCTGCTGCTGCTTCTGATTCCCCGCCCCCAGACAGCCCGAAACCACAGCAGTCTCGGAAGGCCACAGGTACTGTCTCTCAGTTACTTCACACACTGGTGGCTAATTGCTGAGGTATTTCTCCTGTCCCTCAGTACATGAGGCTCTGACTCTCTGGCATTGCCCACTGGCTCACAACCACAAGACTGCTGTGGAAACACCAAGTCCCTGGCTGGTCTGGGCTCCCACCAGTTTCCTCTGGGCAGCATGTGAAAAGGGCTCCCTGCCTTTTTCCTTTCCTTTTTCTTTTTCAGTTATCATCCAGATCTAGCTTCCAAGGGTTCCAAGACTTCCTTACCCCATCTGGACCCAAAAGCAGGAGCTGATTTTTAAAAGCCAAATTCTTGTTTCATTTGGACAGAAGGAATAATATGTCTTTCATATTTTCTTTGTATTTCTCTTCAATAGTTGCTTGACCCAACATCTTTCTGTCTGCTCTATACAATGAAAATACAAACTAAATGAGAATAGAAAAAAATAATTAAAGCATTAAATTGTACAAATTACAAATCTGTTCCAAAATATACTTACATTAAATAAAATACGCATTTCAGTAAGAGATCTACAGTGAATGACTATGCATTCTGGGAAGCTTCACAACATCTAGGCAGGGCCAACATCCGTGGGAGGAGCTAAGAGAATGTGCATCCAATCACAGTATGTAGCGGGTTTCTTATTGCCCCTCTGCGAGCTACACTGAGCACATCATCAGCATCACTTGTGCGGGGAAGGACTTTGGGAAAAGGGGGAGAAGCAAGCACTAGCCTCAGTTCTGAGTTCGTTACAACTTCTCAGGAATCTCATCAATAGCCTATACAGTACAGTTTCCAAAAAGTAAACATGTTAAGGGAAGCAGACAACTCTTTAGAACCCCAAACACATTTTCTTGCTGTATTTATGTGGGACTCTCCATCTACAATGGGCAGTCGTGAAGAGGTTCTTCCTCGGGACAGCATGGTCACAGGATGTGGATGACCCTGTGAGTCTGAGGGGAGCACGAGGACTGGGGAGGGGGAGCTCCCTCTTGGTTGAGGTTGGAGACAAGCCTACAACACACAGTCCACAGCCCCACCGTCTCCTCCTCCTATCATCTGGCATAACGCTTCATGTAGTCTTCCACTTTATTCCGGAAGTCCTCCTGTGGAGCGAGAGGTATCAGAGAGAGAGAAGGAAGAAGGGAGAGCAAGTTAGCGAGGGCAACACCACTTCCAGAACAAGTGGGACCCGCCCAAGCCAAGAAGCCACTGTGAGCTCTCCAGAGCGTAGGAAGGACTTGGCCTCCAACCCCCGCCCCACCTCCCGCCCCCCCAGCCACCAAGGCTGCAGGATAATCAGAAGCCCAAGGAGAGGGATGCCCTCTCCCTAGGACTCCAGGGGCCTGCTGTGTGCAGGAGGCTGTGTGCACACCATGGGGCCACTGTGCTGGGAGGGCTATGGGTGGGGACCCAAACAAAGAAGCTCTGAGTGGAAGGCAGCCTAAGACCCTTTGTTTTGCAAATGGGGAAAGCGAGGCCCGGAGTGTGGTCAAGGTGGCAGTGTGGATCAGGACAAGGCTCTTGACCTCAAATGTGGATGAGTCAGAGTTGCTGTTCTCCGAGGACACGTGTCCAGATCTGTCTTCCTACAACAACCCTCCAGACCCTGCTGCCTATTTAGAACGTGCCCACTTTTCATGGCGTGAGTGAAGCCCACCATCCGAGTGGCTACTGTGCCCAGAAGAGCAACCCCCACCCCCCGCCAGGCATCAAGCAGAGGCCACCTGGGCGCCTGGCCTGATTCCCCAGTGAAGAGAGGACAGTGTGGCCTTTGGTGTCCCCAGGCCAGTATGGGCAGGAAAGTGCCCAAGGTGTGCCCCTCAGGTCTAATGTTAAGACCAGAGTTCCTTGGCCTTGTAGGACTGACCAAGGGACCCCCGGGGCCACATGCGCCATGAGGGACTTGGAGCCTGCCCACCCCAGAACACATGCATTCAGTCTTCAGGACGCTGTGATCTGACAGGTGGAACTCAACCCTCTTACTCCTACAACACGGCTACTAGGTGTTGTAGGATGGCCATGGGGTCACACTGCTTCAGTCCCATCACGTGACAGGTAAGGCCACAGAGCCCCTGGTAGGCGCTGTGCTGGCTGCACCCTCTTGTGGCCAGTCCTTGCCTGGAGCGGCATCTAGAAGGGGGCAGAACAAGGAGCAGGCCTCCTCTTCTGCCACACTTAATTCACATGGTGACCCTTTCAAAGTCAGGGTGGGTTCCTGGTTTTAAGGTCTGAAAATGGTTTGGTGGCTTGTCTGCCATCTCAGGTGAGGAAATGGAGAGCTGCTGAGCCTGCACTTGCAGAAAGGACTCCCAACAGCCCTGACTTGGCCATTCCCACAGCACTCAGAAGCCAACAGCACCATCAGCCGCTAGGGAGCCACAGTCACAGCTCGTGGGATGGGAAGACTGCACAGACACTGCTCCCCCCTTGTCCTGCCCTCAGGTGCTCAGTCTCACCCCCTCTGCTCTCTCCTGGTCCCGGACAAAGCCCAGAGCTCGTGGCCTCCAGAAGCCCTCTGTGCTCAACCTTTGCTGCTTTCCTCTCCTTCCTCTGTCTGAGGGCCCACAGAGCAGAGGCCACAGGAAGACTACAGACTCTGGAGCCAGACTGCCCGCATTCACATCTTGGGTTCTGCCCCTTCCTGGCAAGTCTGTTACCTCCATGGTGGCTCTGATTCCTCAGCAGATCAGGGATGACAAGAGTCCCTCCCTGTCGAGATGTCAGAATAAATGCTCTCTGGGACGTGGATAGGATAGGGCTTGGGAGGGCCACCCGAGGATGCTGCTGCTGTCAAATCACCACTGTCCTGCCCCCCAGCTCTAGTCACGCCAGCTTGTGTCCTCCTCCCTCAACACCCCTAGCACATTCCTACCTCAGGGCCCTTACACTACTGTAACACTCTCCAGAATACTCTTGCCTGATATGCATCTGGTTCACATCTGATCTCTACTCACATCTTGTCAGAAAGGCCTTCTCCGAGCACGCTACACATAAAACAGCAAGAACCACCACTGTCCCCTGCCCCCAGGCCTCCATCCGCCACGTGCTTATGTTTCCTCGTCTATGCTCTGCCTCTGCTAGCATGTCTGCTCTGTGGGGACAGGGACTGTCCGTTCATGAGTCGATCCTGAGCATCAGCCCCTCCCCTGGCACTTCAGTGGCCACCAGTCCAACTTGGGGTGAACAATGACCACAAAATACAGAAAGCAGCAAGTTCAATAGCTATCATCATGACTCAGCATGAGGACGGGGCTGGGGTCTGGGGATTCATGTGGAGGCATCACTGTCTGAAGGACTTTAGGTCTATCTTACCGGGGCTAACAGTTCATAAATACAAGTCTTCCCCTTATTTCATACAAAGAGCAGGAAACAACCTCTGAAGAAAATAAAAGGATAGACCATTTATAACTGGTCTTTCTCCACCTGGCCCTGTAAGTGTTCCCATCACTCTCGATTTCTCTCCCTGACTCGGCCTGTAAGACAGTGCTCAGCGGGGAAGTCCATGTCAGGGACAGTGACAGGTGGAGCTCCAATGTGAATGGAGCCACCTGAAAAGGTGCGGGGGGTAGCGGGCAGGAGCACACCTGCAAGGGCTTGTCATCACAGTGGACAAACCAAGGCTTTGCCAGGCAGTGAAAGCCAGCACAGGCGGTATGGGGGACTGACTGCTGTGGGTGGGCGAGGCCATGAGAATGGCTGAAGGGACACCCATGCCCAGGGCCGCCTGATGCCATGGCACATCAGCCGAAGGCCTCTGCTGTTCCCAGCCTCCTCTGCCTGAGCAGAAGCACCCACTGACCCTGCACAGCTCACAGGTCCCTGCTGTGCCTGTTGGTTTGGTGAGCCCCTGCCAGGGTACGTGCCGGGCAGTGCGGCTCTGGCAGTGCCTGCTCTTCGGTTGTAGCAAACATCACACACGGCACATTTAAAATGCCCCCTGCTCTGGCCCGTCAGAGGTCTCCCAGAGACAGAGGCCCCTGCTCTTCAGCACTGTATTTAGAACAAAGTCGATAGCATTTAGAACTATCTAGACTCCAGGCAGGTGTTGGGTAACAGCCTCGGGTGGCTGATTCCTGGGGTGGCAAGGATTCACAGGGAAGCCGGTTCAGAAAATGAAATTTGAGGCTCTAGGACTAAACCAGGTTAGCCCTGCAGGGCTGTCTGCTGAGGCCTTACTGGCTAATGAGCCTGGCCCCAAGTGAAGCTGCACAACCTCGAATAGCCTTGTTCCGATCCCACAGCCATTCCCAGACTCCTGCTCCTGCTCCCAACTCCTCGTCCATGTACTTTTAAGGATGTGCACAAGAGGGATACTGACTGCATTATCATCTGCAGTTGGGGGAAAAAAAACACCTATGGGGAAAACCTGAGCGCCACCACTCAGAGAATGGTTAAAAAATGTACAGTAGAGCCACTTTATGGACTATTAGCTCCTAGAATGGGTAAGGATTTATGCAGTGACTTGGAAGAAAAAAGTTAAAAAAAAAAAAAAAAGGAACTGATGATTAGTAATAATAAACAGGATCCCATTATTTTGGACAGAAATGCATTGGGCACCACAGTGCACAGGCATGCTGGAGGACCCGACGGTGTAAACGCTGTATCCCCATACTGTCAATCCAGTGAAGTAACAGTGGCCTGTTTTAAATCCCTCAGACTGAATTCTACTAGGAAATCACATCTAATAGGAACACTTCTGTCTGACCTTGGGTCAAGCACTTTACTCACATTTATCACAACACATTACTTATCAATCAACTGCTTTCGATTCTAGGCATGGACCTACCATTCTCAGCCTCCTACTTATCTGAGTAAGAGCCACTAATCATCTTTTTAGCAAATCCATCAACCTCGATCACTACCACTAGCTTACCTTGTCCCTCAAATGATGTTCTGCAGCCTCAATATTCAGCGGATCATCAAAATTCAAAAGATCCTTAAAAAGAGAGAAACCCAAAGTAAACAACGGAAAGAATCTGTTTTTCTGCTGTCACAAGTCTTCATTTTCTGAGCCAGATGACAGGAGTTTACTCAGCAAACGGGAGAAGCTGGAGAGTAGAGTGATCTCATTATGGATCCCAGGGCCTGTGATGGACGCCCTCGGTCTACAAGGTGCTTTCTAAACGTCGGTGAACCGCTGACTGAAAGATCATGATGTTTACATACAACTGTCCAAAGTTTGGTGAAAATGAAGGATACTGATCACATTAAGTTCTAATGCTCTTTTTGATGTAAAGAACCACTCTCATTATGAGTATTTCCAAATAAAAGTCCCATTTTTTCCTCCAAAATTCATTTCTTCTTTTAATTTGTGAGGAACATCTTTGCTTCTCTAAGTTTGTGGCTTCCACACTGACCCTAACTAGATCTTCCCTTTATCTTTTTATTCCCCTTCACAGCATGACACTCATACCCAGCAGGGATGGGGTGTGGAGCCTGAAGGCAGGATAGCGCCAGGAGGACCCTCTCCCCAGGTATTTCTACATTAGAAAACCCTGAGGCAGGGGTGTGTGCCTGGCTGGCTCAGTCCTTGGAGCATGAGACTCTTGATCTCGGGGTTATGAGTTCAAGCCCTTTGTTGGGTATAGAGAGTACTTAAAAAAATAAAATAAAATCTTGGGGCACCTGGGTGGCTCAGTGGGTTAAGCCTCTGCCTTCGGCTCGGGTCATGATCCCAGGGTCCTGGGATCGAGCCCCGCATCGGGCTCTCTGCTCAGCAGGGAGCCTGCTTCCCGTCCTCTCTCTCTGCCTGCCTCTCTGCCTACTTTTGAAAAAAAAAAAATATTAAGAAGAAAACCCTGGAATGGCTACTCCCCTCTCCCCATGAGAAACAACACGGATTTCAAATTGGAGGCCATGTCTTATCTTTATACTGCCTACTCCCCTTAAAAACCAAGGTAGTGAGATTTGTTCTCATGAGAAGTCATTGCTTTCCAGAGTCATTATCGATGGTCACTGTAAAGACAACTGTACTTTTCTCTCAGGAGAAATGTTTAATTTGGGGGCTATATTTCTGATTTGGAAATAAATATGAGGTATGACCAATATGTTACAAATATAGCAAGGAAAACTCTTAAGTCTCTACAATCACTTGTAAAGTTGAACAATTACACTTCAAGTCCTAGACACAGGGAAAAATATAAAGCACATACATGAGATGCCCAGCGCATATGAAGGCGACCAAACACACCAAACTCTCCATCTTCCTTACCATGTATCTGACCTAAAATGAACATACTGGCTGGAACAACCACTACAGGCTTAATCAGCAATTTTGGTTGGCCCTCTAGAATGTGAAGCACTGGAGAGACAGGGACTGAGTCAGATTAAAGGCTCAGTCAATGAAAAAGCAGTGTGACCTGCTGGGAAGGTTTTAAATCCTCCTGCAGCCTTCATGGCTCTAGAAGTAAAACTGTGCACATCCACGAAAAAGCCAAACCAGGACCACAACAGAATGATGGCACTACCTTCCCTGGGGGTGAAGGGAGGGCAGAAGACAGAAGTGCTGGGCTTGTTGCTTCTGCTACAGGGATCACCCGGGACAACAGATGAGAAGGGAGAAGGAAGCAGGGCCTTGGGGGTCTAATTTTGAGGCTCTGCTACTTTTTACTTTGCTGCTGGTAAGAGGAGAGCTCTGTGACTTAGGACAGCAGCCTGGCCCCAGATGCCGGCGTCGTGTAAGCACACCTGCCGTGGGCCAGGAAGCTGCCCCTCCAATGACCCGCCGTTCTGAGGGGTGGACGGGGTGGGCTCATTTCCATAGAGGGTCAAGTTTTATCAAAAGCAGCACAGCTTCCCGCCCCGCCCCACAGACAGATCCCTGAGGCTCATTTCTTCTAAAGCTCTTTTATGATCAAAGGGCAAAAACTCAAAAGAATAATATTATATTTTAAAAATCCAAAGAGCAGCTTTTAGCTTCTCCCTGTCCCTCCTCCTGCCCTCCAGCCCCTGCCTGTGACGGGCTGTTTTCTGCAGACAGCAAACTTCGGCAGCTCATCACTGAGGAGAGAATGGTTCTAAGGTTCTGGGTTTGTGAAAGCTTAGAGGTCAGGTGACCACACTCCTTCACCCAAACCAGGACACCTGGGAGGGAAGAGGGCTGATGGCGAGGGCAGACATGGAACGGGGTGGGCCCAGCGCCCACAGAGGAAGAACCGCCTCCGTGAAGGAGGCCGTTGCCCCGGCCCTTCCCTCCCTGACGACCTCCCCAGGTGCCACCCCAAAGCCCCCTTGGTTCCCATCTCACTATTCCTCTGTCTCCTATAAATCCTACAGAAAGGAGGAGTTCAGTGTCTACAGGGTGCTGTTTTTAATCTCTCCAGGTTATCCTTAGTGTGATGTTTAAAAAGCAGTAGTCAGAGGACTCAAGAAAAACTTGGGATTCTGGTCAATATACTTACAGTAAACAAAGAATTTAATCCCCAAACAACATCCTGGAATGAGAAAGAAAGAAGAAAACAAGTTTCAGGCTCCTGTGCACTTAGCGTTTCAACCCATGACCGAGAAATATATACTGTAGTAGGTCAGAATTTATCTTTACCATGCTGTTTTTCCTAAAGACAGAGATTTAAAACAACTTCTCTCCAATATGACAACAGGCTTGGGAAATCTGGAGGGGGCAGTCACAAGAAGTAATTACACAATCAAGGACAAGACAAAGTGCCCTCGAGACCCAGCCCAGGGAGCCCACAGGCTGTGTCTGCTCAAGAGAATCCCCCTTCCATCACCTCCTCACCTTCCAGTACAGTTTGGGACTTCTGAAGAGTCATCTTTACAACAAAATCTGTTGTTTTTGTGCCCTCTTGGGGACTAGAGATATGCTAATTACCCCCAGTCCCATAGGCCTCTAACCATTTTGCTCTAATTACTTAAAAAAAAAGTGATAAACACTTCCTAACATTCAAAGGTCAGAAATTCTCATTAAAATAAAGTGGAAAACCAATGTGTTCTCTCTGGACTGACTTGTCATCCGTGATTCAACTGCAAATTCCCTTGCAGCCTTCCTTGTCACCAGCTCGAGTCTTGTCTTCTAAATTAGGCCAATTCTCAGCCCCAGCTGATACTCTGCTAGTTGGCAATTTTAACTGCCGCCTCTGCTTTGGCTCAGCCATCCACCCGTGTCCTTTGGGGTGAGCTGAACCTGGGGCTGGAGCTGGGGGTGAGCACACATTCTCTGTCTGGTGGAGAGGTCGGACAGACAGGCGTGTCAGCAGAACTCCCACAGACATGGTCCCACAGAGGACCCAGCAGGGAGGAGACACTTCCCAGAGGAAGCATGGCCTGCCGGGTAGAAGAATGGCAGGAGGGAACACCTTCCAGGTGGAGGGACCCCTGTGCCAAAGCTAAGTCCCGAGTAGGCAGGACATGTCCGGGGTATGGCGAGAAGACAGGCCAAGCCCCGTGGCAGTAGAGACCACACCTGGGGAGGACCCAGAGTCAGGCCTGTAGGAAGTCTGCAGTGTCCTCTGAGGGAGGGCCCCAAACTCCTTCCCTGTGTTCTTCCCCCAAAGCACCTACTTGGTGATACACAATAATACTGCCTACACACCAGAGTTGGCAGCTGTTGCCCACAAGGTGTGGTCATGGACAGAAAGAGACCTGGCCCAGGACTGGGGAAGTCACTGGTGGGCCGCTGTGACCCATGCATTCTCTCCGGGCCTCAGTGTCCTCTAAAAGCAGTGGAGCTGCCTGGGAGCAGGGGTGGGAATGAAGATGGTCTCTAAGTGGTGAACCAGGAAGCTGGCATATACGGAATGAGGTCAGTGTATCCGCAGAAGCTCTGTTCAAGAGCTCCCCAGAGATGGGGAGGGGGGAGACAGAGAGGAAGATGGCATCGTGCGACATGTCAGGCAGTATGTGAGTGCCACAAACATGCTATTCTGACACCCATAACCGTTTCAGGTTGACCTGGCACAACTGTCAGCCGCAGAAGAGGAGGACACAGTCACCAGGGAATACAGGCCGGGTCCAAATGACCACACCTTTGTTCCGAGTCCCGGGCTAAAGAGATGCACAGGCTGGGAACCCAGCTGCCCTCTGAGCCCAGGAGCAGGAGGGCACTCTTTTGGGCAGCATGGATCTGGCACGAGAAGGGCCAAGGCTATGATGACTGCATGGATGGCTTCATTAGCCAGCAGAAAGCATGGCCGGAGTCAGGCACTGTTCACTACAAAGTGAACACAAGCCAGAAGCCCTGGCTGCCCATGACGAAAAGCTCAGGCAACAGGAAGAAACTGTAGGTTTCCTACAGATACCACGGCAGAGAAGCCCTAAGCTGAAGCCACAGCTGGTGGCCTCACGGAACACCCATAACGTGCACCCCCAGAACCAACCAGAGCTTACACCACAGAAGCAGCTGGGGCCACTTGTTCAGTCCCAGCAGCCGCCCTCTCCATTGCCCTCCCCTGGGTGGGGTCCTCCCTCAGGGCACTCCTGGCCTCTGGGTTGCCACCCGTCTGTCCAGGCTAGCTCAGGGGAACTGGGAGCAGATGGAGGCCACACCTGCCCTTTCCCTCCTCCCCCTCACCCCACCCTGGCAGCTTTCATCTCTTCTGAGAGTGAGGCACCACACAAGACTGGGGGACAGAGGAAGGGAAGCATAGAAACCACACAATCTGAAACACAGACGGTAAAGGGCAGAGGGGAGAGATGGTAACTTGAACCCCCCAATGCCCCAAGATGAACTGGGGGCAGAGAACTGACTGAGGCAAGGGCTTGGCCAAGCAGCCCCAGGTGGGCAGGAGGGAGCAGGGTGCGCCCGGCCATCTGGGTGGATGGGACAGTGAGGAGATTGGTTCCTGGAGGGAGAGGCCTCCAGGCTGGGGCTGTGCTCAAGCACACTGCACTCTACCTTTAATGTCCTTGTGGGAGCCCAGCCAGTGCCGTCAATCGAATGTTCTCTCAGTAAACTGAAACACACAGAAAGGCACAGCAGTCAGCAAGGGCAGCCTCCAGTCGCATGAGCTGCAGGTGTGCCAAGCCACTGCTGCCAATGGGCCTATGGGCTCACGTCTCCTCTTCAGGACATCTGCTTTCCCCAGGCCCCACCTCTCTTCTGATGCCCATCTTCCTGTACAAGGAAGGCCACCTCTACCCCCAAGTCTAATCTCTTGTGCCACGTTTATTGCTCGTACACCCAGGTCTTTAATCCTGCATGCACATGAAGTTTTAAGCAGGAAGTAAGGATGCTTAAAATAATGTACAAAGCACTTGTCAACTTGATATTCAGAAAATGACAACTGATGCTTAGAGCTTCCTATGTGTTTCAGCACGATCCTAACCTCACCTAATGCCTCAACGACCCATTGAGGGAGGTGCTGCTATTTCTCTAATGGAGGAAAGCAAGCAAGGCACAAAGCAGCAAGGGCACAGGCCTGGGGGACAGTCCTTCAAACTCAGGCAGCTTCCCTAGAGCTGCGAGTGTACAAGAATGACAGCTCCTAGCACATGTTCTAATACTGTTTTTGTTTTTTTTTAAGTTCAAAAGGGAAAAATGAAGGATAAAGGTAGATTAGCAAAAAATTCTGGTTGTTCTTCCCCAGTGGGTGGGAGGACCATGTTCAGGGAAGGTGCACATGCGTTTTGGAGGTACTGTGAGGTCCTGTTTCCTAAGCTGGACCCGAGGGTCATTTCCATCACTGTTCCATCAGCTGTATGTGCACATTACATACTCTCACAGAAATGATTATTCCACATTTTGAAAAACGACAATTTACTGCCCAGTTTCCTTCTGGGGAAAAATTAGTTTGGCACTGTCGAGCTGTATCTTGCTGCTGCTTTAATGTGTATGGAACTGTTCCTAAGCTCACACGGCAGTATCAGGCCCTCTGTGCCTTAGAGATGTCGTGGACCAGAGTGTGTTCAAGTTCACATAAGTCAGTTAAAATCAGGAGAAAATATAACTGTGCTATAATCTTAATTGCCAGTGAAGCTCAGTTAGAATAAATAAAATCTTAAGTTGATCACTATCACTTACTTACAGACACCGCCCCCCCCATGCCGAGGGGCAGGCCTTGTTGCCACGAAAGCTCTGCAGCTTCTAAGTAACTGTTCGGGAGCCACGTGCCATGTCTAGCGGTCCGTACGACCCAGTGAGAGGTCTCCTCACTGAGGCAGGGCCAGGAGTCAGTTCTGATTGTCTTTGTCCTTTTGACAGACCTTGTCACAATCCTTAGCCATCTACTGGCTCACTTGTTCAATGCCTGTATCTCCCCAGCAGCCGGCAAGCCCCACAAAGCAAAGAATACCAACTGCCCCCACTGCGTCTGGGCGTGACCACCATTAGCTGATGATGGGGTGGCGGGGGGGACAGCTTCACTGGCTGAGCAGGCAGTATCCTCTGACCTCTGTCAATAGCATAGCCAGAGCAGGAGGGCTCTGAACCTGGAAGCCAGCTGTGCCCACCCAGGACAATGGCAGGTAAGGGGCAAATAAGATGCCCATAATCAGGCAGGCTGTGCTCAAGTCTACAGGCCATAGGTCTGGGCAGAGTGACACTGTGGAGGGAACACACCATCACTGTGCAAGTTCCAGCCCAGCCTCAGCAGGCAGGATCCTGCAGGAGCTCAGGTGACAGGCCCTCAGAGAGGGCACCAGGCAGGGGATCAGACAGTGCCTCAGGGGCTACACTGGAAGCACGGAGCCCAGGAGAAAAAGTCTCAAGTGCAACCACCAGGGTCCTGGCTCAGGGCCCTCAAATCCCATAGACACATCTGACCCCGAGCCCAAAGCATGCAAGGGCCCCTGGTGGCAGGGCAAGCCTCACAAAGAGAGCTAAGTGGCCCATGTACTAGACAAGGCCCCACAGAGCGCTAGGCACTGTTCAGAGCCACTGAGTGAGGAATCCAGGTAGATACCACTGGGTGTCACTGTGGACAAGGAGGGGCTGGCCCAGGCTCGTCTTTCTCTTTGTTCAGGAGATGCCACGAGTCAGTGGTACATTAAGCTCCTGCTGGACACCATCTAGTTTTTTCATAAACAATGACAAGGTCTTTGCATTTTAATCTGACACATTCTTTCCCACAAATAAACCCCTACAAGTGTAGCTGACAAATCCAAGGGTAAATACAAGATAAATGTAGACCTTAAAGCTGAAGGACCAACAGAGGTATATCTCCCGTGATGTGATATACCTTTCTTCTTCCTTTCTATTCTCTCTCTTTCTCTCTCTCTCAGCTCCCCACTCCCCCGGCCCAGGTATTTGCTTTTGCACCACAGCAATGTGAGGAGTGGTGAGCAGCATCTTGTTTCCACAAGTCTCTCTCTGGCTACTGCTGAGACGGAACACCCCTCAGGTGCTTACCACCCACCCAGAACTCTCCTGTGAGTCGCTACTTGTAGCGAGTGCTTGCTTTTCCCAGTGGCTGCGTCTGTCTTTTTTATCCTAATTGGCAGACACCTTTACACATGAAGGATGTAACCCAGCTGGTCTTTTGTGTTTTGTGTTTTTAATTTTAATGTGGCTAACTATCAATGATCTTCCTTTAAGGTTTCTGGCCTTTGCTGCTGGCTGCTGCCCGCTGAGTTCTCTTCATACTTCCCTAACAACCTGATTTCTCAGAGAGAACAAAAGTCACAAGAGAAATTCCTGCTCTGGCATTAACTCTGGTGGAGGGCAGGGTGTGACAGGGAGGTGGTGTGCAGTGGGCTCTCGGGAGAGCGAGCACCAGTAATGGCCTTGCGGGAGGAGGCTGAAGAGGATGCCATCTATGGCCTGAAACTGGAGGAGTCAGATTTTTTAAGTGTGATACTTCAGGGACAGAAGGGGAAAAGGTGGGCTCTTGAAAGTGCATTTGTAACTGTCTACGGAAAAAGAGGCAGACAGGAGAACAGGGGCACTGCACACAAGCTGCATGGGGAGCCGGGTGCTAACTGCTTTTAAGAAGGACGAGGGGGGTGCCTGGGTGGTGCAGCCTGTTTAGCATCTGACTCTTGATTTCGGATCCGGTCATGATCTCAGTCCTGGGATCAAGCCCCATGTGGGGCTTAACGCTCGGCAGGTAGTTTGCTTGTTGCTCTCCCTCTGCTCCTCTCCCAGCTTACATGTTTTCTCTCAAATAAATACATAACCCTTAAAAAAAAAGAAAAAAGAGGGGTGCCTGGGTGGCTCAGTGGATTGAGCCTCTGCCTTTGGCTCAGGTCATGATCTCAGGGTCCTGGGATCGAGCCCCACATCGGGCTCTCTGCTCAGCAGGGAGCCTGCTTCCTCCTCTCTCTCTGCCTGCCTCTCTGCCTGCTTGTGATCTCTCTGTCAAATAAATAAATAAAAGCTTAAAAAAAAAAAAAAAAAGAAAGAAAAAGAAAAAAGAGGAGGGGGAGGAGGAAGAGGAGAAAAAAGAGGGGTCCAGCTCTGCCGGCACTACGGGCAGTGTGTAGCCCCCCATCACAGGCAGGGCTGGTGTTCCTGGGGTGGGGATGAGACGTGACAGGGCACCTACTTAGTCACAGGAGGAAAGTAGAACAAGGCGCTAATGCTAATGTCAACTCTGCATGGGGGCTGAAGGTTACATAACTTGCCCAAGTCCCCCCGCTGCTGACGCTGCTGCTGCTGGCAGAGGTGCCGGGTTCCAGCCCAGGCCGTCTGGCACCACAGCCTCACAGCCCCACTGCCACCTTACTAGATAAAGTGACGAGACACAGGAAGATAAAGCCCAAGGGCTATGTTTACTTAAGAATGACAAACCACACACCGTCCTCAGTTCCCTACATTAGTGACCAGCAGGCTCAAGAAGCAGGAGTCACGGATCCCTGATCATCTGCCACTGCAGTGGGGGTGGGGGGGAACACAGAGGCCACAACCGACATGAAGCTCTGGGAGAGCTGTCCTGCTTTACGCACTTCAAGACAATTTCGGTAAAGAGAAGACATCTTAAATACAAACGCCCAGGTCTTAAACTTGCCATCTACATCCCCTATCCCCAGATTTTATAAATCCTACTTTTCCTTCTTAGCTAAAATCAGCCATGTGGAGGGATTGCAGTCCCTCATTACAACAGGAGGGGAAAAGGGTAAGGAGCCCTGGAGGGAGCACCAACAGGGGTCTTGGCCACCAGAGGGCCCAGGAGGATGTGGGTCTGGAGGTGGTGGCAGGCTGGGGGTTGGGGTGGGGATGGGAGATCTTCCAGTCACTGGAGTGCAGCCCAAAGGCCTGAGGACAGTTTGGGAAACCCTAATCGGGGCCCAGCCTCAAAATTTCCTCTCAGCGTAGACTATGTGTTAGAAAGCCCAATGTTCACACACAGTGCTCACAAACACAGAAGATGGGAAAGAAGAGAAACCCACCTTAGACATATTTCGCCTGTCTCTGTGATGTTGGGGTGCCAGATCCTGGTCAGGCATTTCACTTTGGGAGGCTGCAACACAGAGAGAAAGAGATCACAGGCTCTCCAAATCATGCCTGCTGCCACAGACCCATCTAGCCCTTCATTCCATGGCTTACTTGGCACTCAGCTAGACTGGTCCCAACCAGCATTCAATTCTGGACTCCTGCCCCCCAGTGCACTAGTGTCTTCACACTGCAACCACACGTGCTAGTCTGCCCATACCCCTAACATGACCCTTCTACAAGTCCCAGGGCTGGAAGGTGTGTGCTGCTGGTGGCGGGGCCTCGGCCTCCTCTGACCCTCTCTGCCAGGGCTGCAGAGGAGCCCGCAGTGCACTCCAGGCCTCATTCCCACCGGGAGCCTGCAGATGCGATGTTGTGCGCTATGCTGCTGAGCTGTGGCTGAAGTTACTGCTCCTCATGGTGGTAGCTGGGTCCCTGCGCACGTGTTTCTGAAGATGCGACTGTCATGTACATTGTCCTACCTCCAAGTCTAAGTCTGCTCTGTGCTTACAGGAGGGAGAGAGAACGAAAGCGAGCACATAGGAATGAGGCACACTGACATCGCTGATGACCAGGCATATTTGGATAAAGGTGTTCTTTTAAAGTGACTCTATGATACAAGCAATCCATACTCATTTAAGACAAAAAGACAATGAAAACAAAAGGCAAGATCTCTGTCTTTCCTTTTGTTATGTATGATAATGCCACCCAGAAATAATCTAACACCTGGTATACACCCTGTGAGCCTCTTTTCTAGGTGCCACACAGAGATGCATGTGTGTGCATGTTCATTTTTCTTTATAGAAGGGGGGACATGGGCTCTCTATCTTTTCACATTCCTTTCTGTCACCATTTCAGATGGCTTTGGGCTTTCTCGCCCTCCGTGGTACTAGTTCTAGCATTTCACAAGCCAGTTCCTATTACTGGACATTTAGGCTGCCTCCCACCTCTACCATGGACTGCGCTAAATCACTGTGCTCATCTCCATTCACGTCTGTAGGAAAGGTCTGCCCGGGAGGAAGCCCAGGTAGAGGGACTGATGATCAGAGCACAAAGTGTTGTCTGGCCGAGTCTCACAGACACGTCATCTCGTAGACATTCATGTGTCAGCCCTTCGTCACGGGGGGGCATGCTTTCCATGTTTATCATTTGGTATTAATTTGCATTTGGGATGCTACTCTTTTGTAAAGTCTTTGTAATCAGATTTTTGCCTTTGTTACTGACCACCCAAATACTCTCGGTACTTCTTCTAGTACTTGAATTGTTCCATCATCTTATTTGTACAAAACAGTCATACTTTCCCAGCACTCTTATAAGTTTTCCTACTGATTTTAAAACAGGATGACATCAAGAAACTCCCCCAGATAATTAATCCAAGTATGTAAATGTAGGTGTCCAAGGTTAGGATTTAGATTCAGAGTGAGTTTCAATCAATTTAATATGCTCTAACTTGGTTTCCTACAAGTAAATGTGAGAGCATGTGACAGAAAGTATGCTAGTCGTCGTGCCACTTCCAGAAAGGCCTTCAGGCTGAGGGAAGGCCGGCATTGTGGGGCTGTATGAATCTAAGTGATAATACAGTTTCCATACTGGATAGACTGAATCACCAACTTGGCATTGGAGGTAACCTGCAGGCTCTATCTCCCTCCCTTCTAGAGAGTCCATGACATACCTTTTACCCTGCCTAGTGTTGTTCATTAGATCTCCAAGTGTCTGGCTGTATTTGGCCCTCCCCTCCTTGTCCCTTCACAGCTTCCATAGTTAGATGTTAGCACAGACACCTCCTCTGCCAGTGGTCCTCCTAACTGCGGTCCCCAGACAAGAGAACAAATCAGAACTGTGGACCCACATTCTGACACACACTTTCCCAACAGAACTTGTAGACCGGACCCCACCCCTAAAGCCAGACAAACAGAAAATACCCAGTTCCACCTCCTACTTGGCATTGCCACCTGCCCCATCACAGGCTGAGAGCCACTGCACTGCAGACCAGCAGGAAAAAGGGATTCTTCAGAGCAAGACTGGCTAGCCATCTGCAAAAACATATCTAGACCCCCAATGAAGAGCTGTACTCCTAATGCAGTGAACACACATGGTACAGAACCGTAAGAGCACTGAAGAGAATGCAGCTGAGTTACCCTGGGCTCTGGCATGGAAAAACTCGTGAAAAAACAAGGCAGATTTTAGTACAGTGGTGAAGCAAAACAAAACAATCCTCTCCCCACAAAAAACCCCTGAAGTTTTACAGAATAAAAACAATAAAAAACAAGGGGAAAATAGAAAAATCTTTATAGTAAAACTAAGCAAACTAGGTTTAGTATGTGCCATGGTGAGCGCTGTGAATTGTGTAAGGCTGATGACTCACAGACCTGTACCCCTGAAGCAAATAACACATTATGTGTTAACAAAAAAATAAAACTCTAGCTGAGAAATCTTGTAAGAAAACACCTGTGGCCACAGTTTCTCAATTTCCTACAAAGTACACATTACCTACAAGAGGGGAGTGGAAGTTTAGTTCACTTTCAGTATCTCTGGCTCCCCCTTACCCTCTCTGGGGCTGGTCATGGCCATGTCTCTTGATTTGGTTATGTTATCAAATATGTGTATTGGGGGGGCAACTGGGTGGCTCAGTAGGCTGAGCGTCAGACTCTTGGTTTCGGCTCAGGTCGTGACCTTGGGGTCCTGAGATCAAGCCCCACATCAGACTCCACACTCAGTGTGGAGTTTGCTTGTCCCTTCTCCCTCTACTCCTCCCCCTGCTCTCTCTCATTCTCTCTCTCATAAATAAAATCTCAAAAAAAAAAAAAAAATGTGTGTGGGACATAACATGTGTCCCTTCTAGGAGGAAACTGGAGGCAAAGAATGAAAAGTCGTGTCCCCTTTTCCTGCTTCAGTGGATGGTCTCCGTGACTGACCACAATCCAACCATGATTGACATGCCATGGGGGCACCGTAGGACATGGGGACTGTGACACCACACTGAGCCCTGCTCCTTCTCTGGGCTTCCTGATCGCCCAGGGATCCCCAGCACTATGTCACCACTCTGGCTCATCACCATCTGTGCTGTCTCCCAGGAGACCAGGCTTCTTAAAAAGCCAGTGTTTGACAAAGAACCTTACACATTTTAAAAGCTTATTTCATGTCACTAAATACTTTCAGCCAATATAGAGAGATCACAAGGTGGGCTTGAGGCTGTGAGATAAAGGTCAGGGACAAAAGGACAAAGAACCAAAGGAAACTATGAACTTTAGCTGCTGGGGTGTGGGGGAATTGAGGGGGTAGGGAAACCAAATAGGAATTTTCTTTCTTTTAAAAGTTTACTCTGAAATAATGACCTGTTCTACTGATTAGAAGTTTTTCAGAATGACAATCTTAATAAGTGACTTCAACTGAAGAAGCTGTAAGTGTCACAGGTTTTTAAAAAGTCCTTACCAAGCACAAACATCATATAAAGTCATGGAATAAAGGCAAATGAGCCAAGCCTGCTCCACAGAGGTCTCCTAGGCTGACCTACAAGCTGGCTGTGTCCTCATCCAAATAAAACACAGGTGCCTGACATTTACTCTCACATACTCTGCCCCAAATGCCTGCAACCCGTGTACCCTAGACACTGGTTTCGTCTTCCACACAGTATGTCTGTAGGGGCAGAGAGCGCCAACCATTGGATAAACGTGAACTGTGTGCTCTCCCAGAGCCCTGGAGATACAGCGTAAGCCACTCCCAGTCTAGTGGACAGAGACACTATGGAGTGATATAAGCAAAGATTAACCACAAAACAAGTAATCCCAAATACCCGTCTCAGTTAGGCACTGCATCACAGGGTCTCCTGGGGATGGTGTCATCCCCACTCCCTGCCCTGAGCTAGTGACAGTCGCTGGCCTGTTAGTAAGGCTGCAGCCTGAGCTTGGACACGGAGGCAGAGAGGACATGCAGGGACCGAGGGAGCGTAGAGCAGAAGAGGCCCTGCTGGCAGCATGGCAAGGTCTGGGTCCACCCTGAGGGGCTGTCCTCTCAGGACAAAGGTCACAAAGGCCCCTCTCAGGGCCCTTGGCTAGAGAACATGGGTTTCATTCCTGATGAAATCAAACCAGTCCATCAGTAGAAATTTCTGGAGAAAGAAATTAAATATAAGAATGTAAAACCATCATAAGTCACCAATTAATGTAAGAGACATGTCCTCGAGGCTCCGTGGTTTTCTATCCTGTGTATTCCATATCCTACTTCTCTGTTTCTTGAAGAGGCCACATAGGGACAGGACAAGATGACAAACATTTTCTCACACTGAGTGGCCACTGGGTTTGTGGGAAGGGCACACATCCTGTGGTTGGGCAGCCTTGGACAAGAATCTGCTTTAGCAATGGAGCCTTTAATTCTGGCAAAGCTAACGAGGTATATCCTTAACTCTACCTCTCTGGGCCCCACAGGGGAAGTAAATGGGGGCACCTGGTACATAAAAGCTCAACAAAAACCGGTTCCCTTGGTGTCTTCTCATGCTCTGAGAAGCTCAGCCACTAAATGAAACCCGATGTCCTGAAACAGTGATCCTTAGACTGGAATTCTAAACATCTTTACTTCAACCAAACTTCTCCAACTGCATCTTACCTGGGGGAGTCCAGTGTCCTGTCAAGCCAGACTCCTCAGTGTGTGATGAGGAAAATAGAGGAAGTCAGCAGGGAGATGGATGGACAAAGATCTGAGATGCACATTTTCCTGTCTTTGATTAAAAATTAATTTTTTTCTTCTTGCATTGCCAACTCTTTCCCATCCTCATAAACTACATTCAGAAAGAACTTTTAATGCAGTAGCCTAGTAAAGACCAATTCCTTAGATAAAGGTTTGGCTTCAAATAAAAAAGTGTGACAGCCACTGAACTGTACCTCGGTGGTAGGGCCAGGGCCCAGGGCAGGGGGCCTAAATAACACATGTCAGATAGTAGGACAATCACTGCAGGCAAACTAACAGGGCACATGGGGCCCCCAGTACCCACAAGCTCAAATTAACAAGAGACATAATTTCACCATCAAATTTTTTTCCCCCTATTTGATACACCTGGAGAGGTCTAGAAAACATCAGGGAGATGTTTACATATACATATACCTATACACACACACACACACACACAGAACTGTGGAGCTGTTCAGAACTGTCACTGGTTTCTCACTGCCAAAGTGCAAATGCCCCCAAATCCTCAAAACTGAGATTCTCGTTTGTCCTCACTTCTCCCCAACCCCGATTCTTCCTTCAAGTTGACCTGGTCAATCCACCACACACAGCTGCTCGTTCTCACTTCTGTACCTAGCACAGTTCCAGAGATTCTGACATCACACAGACCACCCTCCCTTGGGTTAAAGGTCAACCCAAGTCAGGACAACTCCAGTCCTATTTTTTCTGAAAAACTCAACTGGCTGGACAACTTTCCCAAAGTGATCCTCCTTTCCTTCTCAGAATTCCCGTGCATGTGTTTCCTGGCTCTGCTCCAGCTCCGTTATCTGCTACTTATGGCTTTTATCATTTTATGGTCACTTTCTACACTTTTTCTCACCTTCCTAATTGTTAAGTTCCTTAAGAGCAAGGACAGAGTGTGACAATACTTGGTATAATTATTACCTAGGTGGGGTCTTTGAGAGATTAACATATAGCTCTGGGGGCGCATGGGTGGCTCAGTGGGTTAAGCCTCTGCCTTCGGCTCAGGTCATGATCCCAGGGTCCTGGGATTGAGTTCCGAATCGGGATCTCTGCTCAGCAGGGAGCCTGCTTCCCTTCCTCCCTCTCTGCCTGCCTCTCTGCCTACTTGTGATCTCTGTCTGTCAAATAAATAAATAAAATCTTTAAAAAAATATAGCTCTGGGCATAAATTACTTATGGTTTAAAACTATGAGTCATTTCTCTTTTCTAAAATTCTAAAATACATGTTTTCTACACCTTGGGAATTTTGGTATTATACCATAAACAAAACTACAGTTTTAAATAAAATGCTTTCTTTTTCAGTGCCAGAATTTAACAAGTAAGACTGGTGCGAACCACATAGGCAGCTCACGGCAAAGGTGCCAGTCTCAGGACAGTCTCGGCTGCACTGTGGCCCTGGTGCGCCCCTCCTGACACAGCACTCACAAGTGCTAATCGAAAAACGAATCTCTCTCCTAGGGTTCTGAATGCTGCTGATGAGCAACATCAGTCACAGAAATATCGGCTGTTTTGTACAGCTCTGGGACCGTGGGTGGAGGGGGTGGGGGGTCGGGGACCCAATGCTGGGGGTGGGGTGGGGCGGGGCCCGTGAGGACCACCAGACCACGCACGCCAAGGGGGAAGGACAGCTCAGACGCAGGCTACTCACCACCATGTTGTATGCATCAGGAACTTCAGTTTCAAACTGAAATTTTCCACCCTGGTAGTAACCCTCATCTATCGAAAACACAAAACAAAACAAAAAATCCTTTAAATTAAAAAAAAGGAAACAAAAAGCAAACACCGTGTTAGGATATGGCAAATACAGAGAATTAAGAGTTAAATAACAGGACTGCGGGGTTCCTTGTTACTTCACCAAATCCTGCCCCTGCTCTAAAGATGAGCCCCAATCAGTGCCCTGCTGATCTTTGTCACCCCACTCCCCCGGGGACTGGTTCCTCTTCCTCAGTCTCCCAGGACCCATCCAAGGAACCCTGTTCTCACCTCAGTCCACCCAACTCTACATTCCAGCACCCATAGGCTCCCGTCATGACAGGTAACCATCCTATTTGAGCTTCAGGGTTGTCTGTTTGCTGCTGGTCGCCCTGTGAGAATGTCAGTTCCAACGGTACCCCAGGGCTGGGGGACAAGCAGCGAGGCATACGGACAGAATCCCTGCCTGAGGGAGAGTGCACAGGTGACACTTCAGGCTGGCTAGCTGAGCGCTGCAGGTTTCTGAACAGAGCACACCCTCTAGAAGGGGGCTAATGGGCATGCAGGGGGATGTCTGGAATCAGGGCAGCACTGGGTCAGACCCCAGGATACAGTCTCAACTCCCACAGTGGTGTCAGCCACCTCCCAGTCTCCTATAGGGTCCACCCCGGGGTAAGCCGGGCCTGCGGGTGCATTGTAAATGCTGCTAGGGCTGCTGCCAGCAGAGGGCGCTCCACCATGAAGGTGCTCGAGCCTGAAAAAACTGCCCCCTCCCCGCTGCCCCACTGGGGCAAATTACTCTGAGCTCCACAACTTGACAAAATTAATACCATCTTTAAAATGAAAGTTCAAATTCCCCCCAAATATTTATCACTGTGAACAAATCAGCAATAGTACATCTTATTGCTTCCCTCAGCTATTTATGTAAAATGAACATTTAATAGGAAGTTGTTAGTTTCCAATAAATCATCACTAAAAAGTTTTTTGGGAATGCGTCAATATTTATGTTGTCCAGCAGGTAAAACTAACATTACCTGGACCCCAACATTTTCATTCTTTGCCAGTATGACAGAAGAGAAAGATTCTGTTTCATTTTACATTCATCTGAGGAAAAGTGGCGAGGCTGAAATTTATTTCATATTGAGTCCTTTTTTCATAAGAATGGAATGACTGATGTTCCATAAGTAGCCTTGTATTACTGAGGTACCCATGTTTTAATTACAATATAAAAAAGCTCTGAAGAATATTAACCTTTGCCTTTTATATTTGTTATAATGTTTCTTAGTCTGCTGCTTGTCTTTTGGTTTTGTGGTTCAACTAGTTTTCACTTTTGAGAAGCCATTCTTTCTGTGGTTTCTGTCTTTGGTATTACTCTTAAAATGATCTTTCCCAACCAAGATCAAAGAAACACTTGATTTCTGTTTTCTCTTAGTGATCCTGTGGTTTCACATGTTCCATCCGCTCATCCACTCATCTAGAGCAAGGTGGTGTGTTTTTCCTCTTTGCCTGCCTAATCCATCACATAGCATTTACTGTTCTACCCTCCCCACTGATCTGATGCGTCTACTTCTAGTGTTTCCAAGTGGACCTGGATCCGTGACTGACACTACCAAGTCTTTGGAAAAGACTCCAGGGAAAAATTTTACCTCCAGATACAAGAACTTTCCTGACAAGTGGCATCTCAGATATAAAATAATCAGAGGACACTCTTGCTCACCAGAGGTTCTGTGTTGCACAGCGGTCACCGCAGAGTGGCCTAGCGCTGGGCTCTGTAAACCGTGCAGCGACACCAGAACCCCATCTGCTCTCCTCTCTTCTTGCTCCCCAAGGCTGTGCCCCAGCCACTCCATCCTGCCACACCACTGTGGTTTTTCTCTAGCTGGCTTTCCATGCCACGATTATATAGTTTCAACTCTATCTACCAATTTCAAAGAAACTATTATTTGGTCTAATGGGGTTTTGGTTTTACCATATTCCTCTGTCCTAGTCAAGCTCCCAATTAGTAATTATTAGAATTATATAAGCTCCAAACCCACTGAAAATCGAGAGCAAACAGACAGTTCTAATTTTTGTTCTATTTCATGAACTATGCTTTTAGGAGAGATTATCAACTCCTGAGCCAGTACTTCGTTTTTCCTCTTCTAAGGTATGTAGCTTTCCCAATCCACCCTGGTTATGAATCTGCCTAGAAATGCCATACTCCCACTTATGCTGAGGAGCAGACCGGACTGAGAGGAGACTCAAGAGCATCTCTTGTTTCCTGTGATTTTCTCAACAAAAGGCCCCAGGGAAGAGTTCCTGCAGATCCACCTTCCGGGTCTGGCTCCCAAGCTGGCATTTTGTAGGGCGGAGGCTGAGAACGGCCTACGTGGCTCTAAAGCCAGCGGGCAGAGGGGTCATTGAAAGCATCCGCAACCCAGTGTGGACCACATCCAAGTCTGGGACAGGCCCACTACGGCCATGACTATCCATGGCTGCTGTGACTGAAAACGTCCTGCTTCTCAGATAACTGGACCTTCAGGTACAACAATGAAATGCAGTAGGAAAGTCCTGGCATCCAGCTCTCACGGGGCTACCCAATCCCTGCCACCCAGGGTTACAATGACAGGAATCCTCTTTCCTTCCTCTTGTATCCTGGAGCCCAACCCACTCCCTCCTGCCTTCCAAGAATCATATACACTATCTCTGAGCCAGGCGAGGGGTATTCCTGGGAGAAGACTGTCCAAGGCGTAGGTGGGTAAACAGTCTCAGGATAGTCCACTTCTAGGTGGTCAGCGTCCAAGTGCATTCTCTCCTAAAATGACGCTGTCTGATAGTCTCAAGACTATCTCAAGACTCAAGACTGCAGAAGTCCTGCGGGCCTCTCCTTCCCTTTCCCTTCTCACAGCTGCTCAGATAGTTCTGATAAACTGAATGAGCTAACCTGCAGTTTCAAGCTTTTGAGAAAATATAAAGCATACGTTTTTATATTGATAAAGGTATGACAAAATCAATTAATAACACAAAATTCTCAACTCTTGCTGAGAATTTCAGGTAAAATGACAGATGTTTCTAAGTGAAGACAGGTCTGACTAATGATCAGTTGACAGGTCCTGGGAAAGGGGTTTTGGCGAATCCTTCAGAAACTATGATGCTAAGGGACTCTGATGACTGTGCTTGGAAAGCCTTCTCCAAGTCAGGTGGGTTCCAATTCTCTGCTTTCAACAAAATGGAAGGACCCTAATCAGTAATCAGCAAAAAGATCAACAAAACATCTTTTATGATATTTTTGGCCTCTAACTTTGAAGTCCAAGGGTGGAATTTCATAGCTATAACAAAACACCTTCCAGGCCTGTCTGAACAAGCAGTCCTCAGTGTCTACATCTACAGAAACAAAAAGAAAGAAAACTGATACTGAACCATTTTTTCTAGCATAAAGTCATTCATTCACAAATACATCAGAGAAACTAAACCAGAGAAACATGCTAATAATTCCATCATTCCCAGATACATGAAATGCTATTTTATGTTTAATAACCATCAAAGCTTGCAACATATTATTTAAAGTCATTATTCATTCAACAATTATTTGATGAGTGCTTATGATGAGCCAGACACTGGTGACACAGCAGCAAAAGACCTTCCTGCCCTTACAAAGCTTACATTCTAGTGGAAGAGAGACAAAATAAATAAGGAAATCATATAACAGAAGACAAAAGAGCTAAGGGAGTAGGAGCTGTGATTTTAAATAGGGCGGTCAGAGAATGCAAAGACCTGAAGAAAGAAGGCCACTGGGGCTAAGAACACTCCAGGTGGGGGGGAGCTGAGGCTCAAGAGGCCACTGTGAGAGTGCTGGCTTTTACGCAGAGGGAAACAGGGAGCCATGGGAGGGGTCTGAGCAGAGGAGGGACAGGCTGGAGGCCCTGTGAGGCTAACGGCTACCGTGACCCTGGTGAGACAATAAGCTGTTAGGACAAGGGTGGAAGCAGTGAAATGGGAATACTCTGATGGACGACACACCAGCATTTGCTGACAGATTAGGTGATGGGTGGGGAACAAGGAGCCACAGAAGAGCCTAGCTCTCTGACCTTGCAATGCCAAGGGCAGGGTTGCCACCAGAAGATAAAAAGGCTATGAGTGGCACCCCTGCACCAAGTTCCACATCAGACATGTGAATCTGAGGTTTCATGTCAACACTCAAGCGGAGGTGTCCATAGGCAGCAGAAACATCATTCTGGAGTGTGGGGGAGGCTGGGGCTGGTTGAGGTCGTTTGGGAGCTGTTCAGTAGACAGAAGCACTCAGATTTAATGAGTGGACTATGGAGGTCCAAGGACAGGACAGATCCTGAAGGGCCCCCACCTGGAAGGGTGAGGAGAGGAGCCAGGAGGGGCAGCTGGCACTACTGGAGGAAGACCAGGAGCCAGGACTGGTGCAAACAATGACTAACAACCATTCAAAAGAAAATTTTTAAGGCCTAAGAGTCTTTTATTTTTAATTTTTTTTAAAGATTTTATTTATTTATTTGACATAGAGAAAGAGATCACAAGTAGGCAGAAAGGTAGGCAGAGAGAAAGGGGGAAGGAAGCTCCCCGCTGTGCAGAGAGCCCAATGCAGGGCTCGATCCCAGGACCCTGCGATAACGACCTGAGCCAAAGGCAGAGGCTTAACCCACTGAGTCACCCAGGTACCCCAAGGCCTAAGAGTCTTAAAGAAACTTTCAAAATAATTTTTATATATACATATACATGTGTATGTATACATATATATATATGTATATATATGTTTTTTTTAATAGAATAGCAGGACAGGGTGACAAAATACCTAGCAGAAAAATGTTTACACTGAGATAAAATTCTGTAGGACACGTGGAATAAAACGAAGAGTGCCAGGAGAAAAGGCAGCATCGACCACTTTCTAATCACTGCAGTAGAGCTTGCTCATGTTTCTCCAAAAATGCACGATAGTGGGTGTATCCATTTAGATTCTACTGGAAACATTTTAAAGAGCAATATAATACTTTTATCTTAAATGTCAGTATTTACAGCACACTTGGAAATTATACTGTATGCACATTTTAAACCTAAAAGGGAGAGCACCGTCCCTGCCAAGATGAGCTTACAGGCTGGGGTCAGCAGACCTGTTCTGTAAAGAGGCAGACAGTAAGCACTTAGGCTTCCGGCCATAGGTCTCTGTCACACATCTTCTCTTGTTTGTTTTTCCATAGCTCTTGAAAAATGTAAAATTCATTCTCAGCTTGAGGGACACACAAAAACTGGCCCTGGGCAAGTTTTGGCTCACCTCTGGGATGGGGTCTAGTGTGCAGACTCCAACATGAAAATGCACAAAGACAAGGGGCGCCGGGGTGGGGTGGGGGGCTCAGTTAGTTAAGAGTCTGCCTTTGGCAAAGGGTCATGATCATGGGGTCCTGGCTGATCAAACACCACACTGGGCTCCCTGCTCAGTGGGGAAGTCTGCTTCTCCTTTTCCCTCTGCTCATGTTCATGTGCTCTCTCTCTTTCAAATAAATAAAATCTTTTTTTTTTTTTTTTTTACGATTTTTTAATGTATTTGTCAGAGAGAGAGAGAGACAGACAGAGACAGAGCACAGGCAGGGGGAGCAGGAGACAGAGGGAGAAGTAGGCTCCTTGCTGAGCAGGGAGCCTGACGTGGGACTCAACCCCAGGGACCTGAGCTGAAGGCAGGCGCTTAACGGACTGAGGCCCCCTGGCACTGCAATAAAAATAAAATCTTAAAAAGAAAAAATACACAAAGAAACTGTGGAGCTGACCTGTGTGACACAATGCACATGAAGCTGGCTCACCGAAGAGGGTAAGAAGCTGCTGTGGCTTGGATTACTCAGGGGAAACCTGGGGGATACACTGTTAGGTACAACCTGAAATCAGGATGACAACCATTACAATATTAAGCACAGAGACACAGGGAGCATGGACCACACGGTCACTGACCCAGTCACCACAGTACAGTGGGACGGGCACAACAACAACACTGCTTCAAAGAAGAAACTGGGGCATGTGCAGTAAGTAACTGGCTGCAGCCCCACGGCTAGGAGGGGCACAGCCACTGCCAATCAGGCTGTCTCACTGGGAACTGAGGATGAGCAGGGCAGAGGAGGGGAAGACAAAGAGACAGTATTCATTAGAAGGCGGACTGGGAGCAGAGTCGCAGACAAGACTGGCATGAGCCAGCTATGGCAGATACGCAGCCTGGAGCCAGCCAGGGAGGTAGGCAGGTGCTTGGTGGTGACATGGGGTCAGGAACCAGCAAGGAGCCGCAGACAGACACTGAGTCAGCTGTCATGAAAAGACGCTGAGATTTAGAGGAAACTATGGGCGTAACACAAGGAAAGAAACAGTAACGATGAAAAAGAAGCAAATAAAACATCAACAGGTAAAAAAAACATAGTATCTGAAATGAAAATTTCACTGGATGTGATCCATAGTAAATCAGACCCTGCAGAAATAGGAATTATCCACCATGAAGCAGAGAAAAAAGTGAACTAAAACTAAAAACTTGTGACCCAATGAAGGTATAGTTTCCATGCAGAGGTAATATATATGCCAGAGTCCCAAGAAGGAGTTTCAGAAAAAATATTTAAAGAAATGTTGATCAATTTATTTCTAAGTTTGATTAAAACCAAACTCACAGATCGAGAAAGCTCAACAAGCCCAGGTGAGGTCAACAACCACATCAAAGCACATAATAGTCAAACTGCTAAAAATGTGGTAAAAAGACTCTTAAAAGCAACCAGAGAATAAAAGGCACATCACATAAGTTGAACAAAGAATCAGCACTAACTCAGCAGGCAGCAGGAAAGCGATGCTGAAACCGTCACCAGCAGGGCTGCTCTACAGATGAAACCAAGGGTTTTCTTCAGGCAGAAGGAAAATAACAGGCGGAAACTCAGACCTACCACAAGGAGTGAAGGTCGCTGGCAGTCAGTATGTTGGTAAACACAGAAAGAAAGCAGACTGTCTAAAGCTGGTTTACAACATACGTTAAGGAGACATGAAAACTAGAAAATGAAGGCTGGGGTGGGAAAATGGAAATATCCTGTTATCTGTTCAAGCTTCCACCTTCAGAACTGGAAAAAGAAGAATTAAACTGAAAACAAGTCAAAGGAAGGTAATAAAGATATGAGCAGGAAAAAAAAATATGTTAGGGGAAAATCAGTGCAACCAAAAGCTGGTTCTCTGCAGAGACTAAAACCAATAATCCTCTAGCTAACCTGATAAAGAAAAAAGAAAACATTTTTAATAGGAATTAAAGAAGTGTGATATCACACAGACTCCACAGAATTTTATAGGGCAAGATATTAAGAACAACCTTACATCAACAAATGTGGAAATGTGGAAGACATGAAAGACATAAATTACCAAAGCTCACTTGAGAATGAATAACCAAAATAGCTCTCCACCTACTAAAGAAACTGTATTCATGCTTAAAATGTTACCACAAAAACAAAAGACAACATCCCAGAGCTAGGGGGCCTCCCTGGTGAATTCTACCAATGACTGGTGAATTCTACCGCTGAGTACAGAACCGATACTAACTCTTCATACACTGGCCTGGAAAGAGAAGGAAGCACGTCCTTCATTCAGGGAGAGAGCAACAGAAGGGGAGAAACAAGACCCTTGTCCTATACCATACGGAAAACGAACTAAAAATGGATCACAGACCAAACTATAATATCTAAAGCTAAAAAACTACTTTAAAAAAATAGGAGGAGGTCTTCTTATTTCTTAGAGCTCTTAGGGCACAGAAAGCACAGTGCTCTGTATTTGCTTATATGGTCACTGTAGGTGAATTACTACAGTAATTCACCACAAACTCGGTGGCTTAAACAACACGAATTTACTAACTTTTGTTGGTCAGAAGTCCTAAATAGGTGGCATGGGGCTAAAATCAGAGATTGGGCAAGGCTGCGTTCCTTTCAGGGAACTCTGGCGAAATTCTGTTTCCTTCACTTTCCAGCTTCAAGAGGCTCTTCTTCCTCCACCTTCAAATTCAGTGACGGCCAATGGAAACGATGACACACGGCAACACATGGCAGAATCTCGAGAGCACTGTGCTCAGTGAAAGAAGGAATACAAAAGCTACATACTTTCAGACCATTTATACGGCATTCTGGAAAAGGCACAATGATGGGGACGATGGCTGCCAGGGGCCAGGGAGCCTTTCTGAGCTGACAGAAACATCCTGTACCTAGACTGTCCTGGTGGTTATACACAGTGTTTGTCAAAATGCAGAAAACACCCCAGAACAGTGAATTGTCAATCAGATCTCTGCTACACATGATTTTTGAAAAAGATTAAAAAAAAAAAAAGCCTATGATACTTAAAAGGGACTAACAGATGAGACAAGAAACCAAGAGTGCTGGCAATTTTTACAATATGCCAGAAAGCTCAGCATTTAAACAGCTTTATACACATTACACAGGTGTTTATTGGTGACAGTAAGAATATACGTTAGGCATGGTAATAAACAGCTTTAAAAAGAATAAGTGCAACATTTCATCTCTCTGTCACTGGAGGAAACTTGAGTGTCCCAAGGAAGAATGTGCCTTGGAGTTACATGCGAGGTGAGGGGAAGAAATCCGCACAAGAACAGTGTGCATCAGACACATGGGATGGTGTCAAGAAGCTTACCTGGAGCGTCTGGAATGAGCCAAGAAAAGAGAGCAGTGGATGTTTTCCCAACAAAGGTTAGCCAATACAAAGGCAGGTAACACACAGTCTTAAAACCTCACGTTGCACTTCTATTACATACAAAAAGAGAAGAATTGCCACCTATATTTCTAGGGTTTAACTGAAAGAAAAGACCTCACCAGAAAAGTCTGTTTCTCTTCAAAATTATCCCTTCATGATGGTTATCTACATCTTAAAATTAAAAGTCAACCTAGAAAGAACCAGGGAGAGTATGCCTTCTGGGTCTGAAACCTTGATATGCTAACCATGAACCACCGCAGTGTAGGTCAAGGCAAAGGGCCTGCTTCAGTATTCTGCTCCAACTCAGTAGCTTTTAAAATCTCCACAATTATTTAAATGTTCCAAATGTTCAAGGGTGAAAAGAAACCCATATTTCAGGCTTATCAATATTATTTCTTTGTTCAGAAATTGGGATCTTACTGTATTTCACATTTAGAAACTTTCTGTAAGTCCAAAGCTCTGAAACAAAGCTAAAAAGGGACATTAATCAAATTAATAGGGGTAATAGATAAATCAATTAGAATTTTATGACTTAATGTATGCTATACTTTTATTGTCATGTACCAATTAGGGAGTTTTTATAAATTAAATGTTCAAATTAAGAAAACACAAATAACCTAACACATTTAGAAACCAATTTAGGTGAATACACAAATACACAAGATCTACAATGCAGCTACAGAATTCCCTAATCAGAATTTTTATATATGTAATATTATTAAAAAGATGTTATTTAATAAAGAACTTATATCCAGTTGCATAAGCCTTACAATTCAGTAACAACAGGACAAGCAACCAGTTTAAAATGGGAAAAATATCTGAACAGACACTTGAACAAAGAAGATACACAAATAGCAAACAAGCACAGGAAAAGATGTTCAGCACTGTTAGTCACTAGAGAAATGCAAATAAAGGTCACAATGAGATATATAGCCACCAAAATGGCTAAAATGGAAAAGAATGACAATACCAGTTGTTGGCAAGAATGTGAGGTAAATGGAATTCTCATTCACTGCTAGTAGGACTGCAAAATAGTACCTATACTCTGGAAAACTACATAGCAGTGTCTTATGAAGTTAAACTTGCTCTTATCACTTGACCCAGTAATTCCATTGCCAGGGGAAACAAAGACATAATGAGAAAGACCTGCACCAAAGGATTTTATAGCAGCTTTACGCACAGTGGTTCCCAAAGTGGAAACAACACAAAGGTTTATCAACCAGTGAACTGATAAACTGGTATACACATATAGGATAGAATATAGTTCATCAAAAAAAAAAAAAAGAGAGAGATACAAAATACTGATTAATGCTACAACACAGGTGAAACTAAAAAGCATTATGCTAAAAATGTAACTTACACCTCAACCAATATTGCTTTGAAAAATTTTTTTAAATCAATGATCTAGAAGTTTCCACCTTAAGAAAGTAGAAAAAGGGGGTGCCTGGGTGGCTCAGTAAGTTAAGAGACAGACTCTTGATTTCAGCTCAGGTCAGATCTCAGGGTGGTGAGATCGAGTCCTGTGTCAGGCTCTGTGCTCAGCACAGAGTCTGTTTGAGATTCTTTCCCCCTCTGCCCCTTCCCTACTCGCACATGTGCCTGTGGTCTCTAATAAACAAATCTTTAAAAAAAAGGGAGGGGTGTAGAAAAAAAAAGCAAATTAAACCCAAAATATAAGGGATGAAATAATAAAGAACAGAAATCAATGATATGCACAAATAACTGAGAAAAACAAAAGTGAATTCTTTGCAAAGATCAACTGGATAAACCTTGAGCTAATGTGATCAAGAAAAAGAAGACCCAAATTACCAATATCAGGAATGAAAAAGGGGACATCAGTACAGATCTTATATACAGTAGTGGAATAAGAGAATATTCTGAACAACTTTTATATGAATAATTCTACAATTTAGGTGAAACAGACAAATTCCTTGGAAGAAAAAATTACCAAAGCTGACTTAAGAAACACAGATGAATAACCCTGTATCTATTTTTTAAAGTAAAAACTTTCCAGAAAGAAAACTCTAGGTCCAGACTATTTAACTGGTGAATTCTACCAGATATTTAAGGAATAAATAATACCAGTCCTATACAAACTCTCAGCAAACAAGAGGGAACACTTCTTCATTTATTCTACCAAACTAGCATTGCTGATGCCAAAACCAGACAAAATAATCACAAGAAAAATACAAACCAACATTCCTCATGAATATGGACATAAAATTCTATATCAAAATATTAACAAATTTAATCCAGCAATAGAAAGAAAGTGGATAATATATCACGGCCAACTGGGGCTTATGGCAGGAATATAAGGTTGGTGTACTATTCAAAACTTAAATGTATTTTACCATACAAAATAAAGGAGAAAAAAATCACATGATCGTATCAATTGGTGCAGAAAAAAAGTATTAGAAAGAACTGAACACACATGATACAAACTCTCAGCAAATGAGAAAAAAAAAGGTAACTCTTAAACCTGATAAAGAACATATTTTTAAAAAAACCCAGAGCTCACATCATATTCAGTTAGTAATATGTCCTTCTCCCCTAGGATTAGGAACAAAGCAAAGACGTGCTCTCCCCTCTATTCAACACCATACTGGAGGTCACAGCCAGTGCAATAAGAAAAAGAAATTAAAGGCATACATACTGGTAAGAAAGAAGTAAAAACGTCTTTATTACAGATGCAATGATCCTTTATTTTTTTAAAGATTTTATTTATTTGGCAGAGAGACAGCAACGAAAGGAAAACAAGCAGGGGGAGTGGGAGAGGAGAAGCAGGCCTCCCGCTAAGCAGGGAGCCTGATTCGGGGCTCGATCCCAGAACCCGAGCCAAAGGCAGACGCCTAATGACTAAGCCACCCAGGCACCCCCAGATGCAAGGATCACAGATATAAAAATCCCAAGAATATGTTAAGAAGCTACTAGAACTTAGGGGCACCTGGGTGGCTCAGTGGGTTAAAAGCCTCTGCCTTAGGCTCAGGTCATGGTCCTGGGGTCCTGAGATCGAGCCCCGCATCAGGCTCTCTGCTCAGCAGGGAGCCTGCTTCCTCTCTCTCTCTGCCTGCCTCTCTGCCCGCTTGTGATCTCACTCTGTCAAATAAATAAATAAAATCTATAAAAAAAAAAAAAAGAAACTACTAGACTTTAGTAAGTGAATTTAGCAAGATGACAGGACATGTGATCAATATATTAAACAATCAATTGTACTTTTATACAATTAGTAACAAGTAAAATGGAAATTTAAAAAATACCACTTACAACAGCTTAAAAAGAACAAGAAATACTTGGTGTTATATTTGCAAGACCTATACACTGGAAAGTACAAAAACACTGCTAAGAGACAGTAAGGAAACTCTAAGTAAGTAGAGACATTCACGTGCTAATGCATGGCAAGACTCACTGTGAAGATGCCATTTCCCACAGAACTGATCTATAAAGTCAACACCATCTCAGTCAAAATCCCAGCACTGGAGAAATGCAAATTAAAACCACATCGAAATACTATTCATATCCAAATACTAAGAAATACAGAGAACAACTGGAATTTCTCATACCCGTACAACCCCTTCAGAAAGTTCTTAAAAAGCTAAACATAGATCTTCCTGTGACTCAGAAATTTCACTTGTAAGTGGACTTAAAGAGAAAATGAATGAACGACTGAAAATAGAGGAGTATAAAAAAACTTCTAATAGCAGTTGTATTCCTAATAGCAAAAAGCTGGAAAAAATTCAAAATGTCCACGAATAGGAAAATGAACAATTATGGCATACTCATAAAATAAAAAGAAAGAAGCCACTGATACAACACATATGAATTTTGAAACAACTTATATGAAAGAGGTCAGAGGAAAGAGTAGTACATATGTAAGATCCCATTCATATGAAGTTCAAGAACTGACAAAAGTCATTTATGCTAACAAATCAGAAAGGAATTTTGGATGGGTAGCCAGGGGCAAGGAATTGCCTGCAGAGGCAGAAGGGAATTTTGGAAATGTTGGAAATATCTTTACTAGGGTTGTGGTTACATAGGTGTACACATTTTTTCAAATTAAGACACAGTCCAAATTAGTACATTTTATTGTTTGTTATCTTATACCTCAGTAAAAATCTACTTAAAAAGTAAAAATTAAAATTAAAAATATTGTTATTTAAGTCTTAAAAGCTCCAAGTCACAGTGGGGCAGGCTGAGGGGGACCCCCCATCCCCCGCCAAGTTAGCTGAGCAATAGGTTTTCACACGGTCCTTCCAACTTCACCAAGACTCCCAGGAGTATCTCAGCAAGTCTCTTAAGTGTTTGCTTTTTCTCAATTCGTTTCACTTACTAATATTTTTTCTTACTTTGTGAGTTGATGTGGAGACTTTTTCCCCTCTTAAATTCAGTTCTTTTCTTTTCCTCTACCACCAAAATACATGTCCATCTTTTCTCCGAAGAGTACATTTATTCCTAAGCACAAAAACAGTCTGAAAACAAAACTATGACAATGTTACCGAGTATTAACAGGAACTATCTTGCCAGGAGCCATGTGAAAAAGTTTTGAGCTTCAACTACCGATATAGATCTCCTACTCTGACCATCCAAACATCTAGAACTTATTAATGCTGAGCGTGCCCTACTAGCGGCTGCTAGTGTGCAAAACTTCTATCAGTTAGGTAGGTCTCTATAGTTTCTTCCCAATACTAAGAGGAGTAGGACTCCAAAAAGCTGTTTTAAGACAAGTTTTTAGGGTTGGCAGATCTCTCCCATGTTTCTCTTAATAACAAAGGGCAGGAACCACAGCAGCTTTCTGACACACTAACACCACAAACAATGGGCATACACACGGCATTGGAAGTGCAGACTGAGCACACAGCTCAGTGTGATAATTGTGTCCATGATGTACACAAATATACAAATATTACAAATTACAAATATAAATGCTAAAGTACTAAATAGTTACAGACACCAAAACACAAGTACTTTTTAATTTGATGGAACAGTGAATATCAAAACAACAGCAACTGTGGTCCACTTTCAAGAACAATAAGAACATAGAAGATGGTGTCATAATCTCAGTAATCTTAACATCCGTGTAATTCCGTAAAAAAAACAAAAGCAAAAAGAGAAACTCTTATTCAGAGTCTGGACTTGACACAAACCCATGTAAGATGTTAACAAGCCCGGCAAACTCAAAAAAGGTCTCTGAGTGGCCGTGAAGGACCACGGAGCCCACATCTGGGCAGGGAGCAGAGCAACAGAATCTCTACCAGCCACTGAAAATGCCCTAGGAAGGCAGAGGGGAGTAAACACATTTACTACAAACACACAGTCTAAGACCACTTAGTACACACAGAACCAATCTCAACCACCACAATAATTTCTGAAAATACTCTGCATTACTCAGCAGTAATAGTAAATGATGTTCGGAATGGTGACCCTGAGTCACCAAGAAATATTAAAGTGCTCAATATCCCTTGCTAAAAACAGCACAATGCACCATGTTTTATGAAGGTGGCCAAAGAATGGTTACAATTTTCATCACTTCCTAGCTTAAAAGTCCTGAGCTTCGGTTATCTCTCGACGTCAGGCGTATGCAACGCTCCACCTCTACCAGCTGTGCTCTGATATTAACTCCCTCCTGGTGCCTTCCTGGTGCAAATGGTACCAGACTGGGTTTACGGACATGTCCGGATATGTCTGTAGAACCACTACACAGACTAAATAAGTTTTTAAGTTTTCAAGCATATTTTGAAAATGGGATTTCTCCTGTTATTATAAAACATCTTCCACAGAAAATAATCCATCCTACTTGCAGGGAGATAATTGTCAGGTCTTATTTGTGGGTTCATTATCGCCTACTGAAATTCTGTATTCTCTTGCACTTTCTAATTAGCTAGTGACTCATTATTCTCAGTTACTCATTCCCATTTCATCTCCCAAATAAAATAACACCCTCCATTTCCTCCACAACCTACCCCATCTACCCTTCCCCACGTACTCCATAGAGGTACCGGCTGCCCACAGCATAGCACCCTTTGCCCAACATAAACACCAGTGGTCCATGCCAGGCTACACTCTGCAACGTTCAAAGCTGAACTGCAGCAAGAAAAAACCCAAGTCCTCCATCTTGCTGCCTGGTCCAACAAAGGAGGGACAGGTTACTGTCCCGGAGCACCCGGAGCTTGGAGACTTACCACTCCTAATGAGGACATCTGGTAATCTGCTTACCTCCCTGTGCCAGACCCTGGGCTGAAATGCTTCACACCCATTATCTATTTAATAATCATAAGTGTCCCGTGAGATAGGTTCTATCTGGTCCCCACTTTCTAGCTGGGTGGGCTGTGCAAAGAGGCAAATGAACCATGACCACACTGCCACGAAATGGCAGAGCAGGTTCAGAACCCAGTTATGATTTTTTAAAAGCCCACACTCTTCACCGTACTAACAGCTTCTGTGGCCCTTCACTCCAGTAATTAAAGCTATACTTCATTTCCAAATATACTCCGAATGCCACAGATTCCCTGTATTCAGCTTTCTTGACTACAAAACACTTATCTTGTCTTCGTGTGGAATAGTTGAAACTGTCATCACTTTCAAAAGTGAGAGGATAAATCAAGTCAAAGGTTCTAGATTTGGGCAGCCTTTCAGCTTTGCTGTCTGAAAACCACTTTAACACTTAAGTATGTAAGAATATTACCTGGGGTTACAGTTAGCTGAAAGCAATGTAGCTTGTTTGGATCAGGAAAATGCACCTTACATGTACCTGCAAAAGAAACAGCACATCAGGAAGGTCTGAGAGCTAGCAGCAGTCCTTATGTGGAGGCTGACCTTGAAACACACACATGGAGTTGAAGGAGAAGTTTGTAGACGCTGCCTTGCTCTTGGTTTGACAAATATTTGTGCCACTGTGCTAAAATTGCAAACCGGTGATTTTGCCATATAGTCTTTTACTTGCTAATTCCAAATTGAGATGGTTTATTTCAACTTTTAAACAGTCACTAAAAATTGATGTCTTTCCATTAACTTCAAGAATTATGCTAGTTTACTTTGAAAAGAGAAAACTATATCTCAAGGAGATGAACACATGTGAGTAAGGCAAACTAAACATGGCAAAATCAGAAGAACCCAGGTCAAACTTCTGGGCTGTTCACCCACCACCATCCTTATTCATACCCACCACAGGAAACTGAAGTTCAAAATAAGGGTGCCCATGAAGTTAACTCACACCTAGAGTTTACCGTGGCATTAAAAAGGAGGGGAAAAACGTCTTCACAGACCAACTGGTAGCTAAGTTTGCTTTGCTGGTGAAATAACGCTCTGCTCAGAGGGCAACAACCCTACGTCCAATGCACCACATCCAAAAGGGTATGGGGAATCAGGACAAGGCTTTCTCACTGGGAGAAGAGCTAAGGGCTAGTGGCACAGACAGAGCAAGCTGGCTAAATCTGCTTCCTTCAAACAAATGATACCAAAGAATAGTAAATACACAAGGAATAAATAGCCACTAAATTAGGGATGAATATATGTAGAAATTGTCTATTACTTTATAAACTCAGAAAATGTGCTAAATATTTTCAGTGGTGGGACTTTCTGACTTTATTTTTTACAAGTCCCACCACTGAAAATATTTGTCTAGTTTTACAATGGTATAAAATTTCATCAAAATAGGACGATGCAAATTAGACTTAGATATGGCCCTTAGAGATCATCTAGTTCGATGTCCTTAAGCATGAGGTAACACAAAGGTCCAGAGAGGTTCAGCGACTAGCCCAGGATCACATAGGTTATGAACAGAAAGTTTTGTTCCCAAATTAAAGATGAGTTAATGGCTCTTCTCCCTATACCACACCTCATTTCATTACTTCATGAACATGCCAGGCGTGAGGCATAAAAACCACACAGAACTGTTAATAGGGCTTCTTTTCTTTTCTTTTTTTCTTGCCAATCCCTCAGAAAACCATTGTAGAATAAAAGGTAACTTAATCTAGAAGAGTGAGAAGGGGTCTTAGAGATTACATTGTCACATTTTTAAATTTTATAAATAATGAAGCCGGAAGCCATGAAGTTCAAGACTTTTGCCCGAACCACATATGTGAACAGTATATGGGCTTCATTTCTCTTAAACTTTTTTTTTAAAAGATTTTTATTTATTTATTCAACAGACAGAGATCACGAGTAGGCAGAGAGGCAGGCGGGGGCGGGGGGGGGGGGCGCGGGAGCGGGAAGCAGGCTCCCTGCTGTGCAGAGAGCCCCATGCGGGACTCCGTTCCCAGGTCCCTGAGATCATGACCTGAGCTGTAGGAAGAGGCTTAACCCACTGAGCCACCCTGGCTCCGCCCCCACTTCTCTTAATCTTGACTTGAAATGAGAAATGCTGTCTTTCCAGTGAGATCCATGCAACAGAAATGCAGGACAAGGGCTTAGGGAATGTCTCACTGATTGGCTGAAGTTGGCAGCATTCCTTTGTTTTCATACTTGGCATTCTCCTTCATTTCAGGAGAAGGATAAACACAGAAATCCATCCTTCTAGAACAGACTGGCCCACCAATAATAAAGAAGTTATCAAGGGAGATTAACAATCAATACAAGTACTGAAAAGAACCAAACATTTTAAAGTTCAAAAAAGTCTTAACAACAACAACAAAAAATTAAGAGACAGGTTTTGTTTTAGTTCAAAGCTTTTCCTCTGTCTGCAGGCATGGGCTAACATCTTATAATTCCATCTATCTGAAAGAGGTATTTTTTGCCAACAGAGAAACGTCTCTGAACTTGCATATACACAGTTCCAAACAAGCTGTGAATGACTGTTAAGTAGCACTGCTACATAGCAAGGTATTTTGTTTTTCTTGTTAATGTTTTAGAGATATTATTAATACTAGATAAGATACTAGAGATTTCTTTTTTGGTGGCTTGTTTCCTCTTTAAAGTAATGAACTGCGTACTTTTGGAAAGCGTGGCTTTCTTGTATAAACTAATTTAGACTTCTCCCACTCTGATAGCACAGAGGGCAGGGAGAAAGTGAGAAGAAACAGATAGCATGTGGTCTCTTTAATCAGATACTTTAGCCAGAAATGCTAGGGAGATGTCTTTCAAACCTAAGGTGTTTAGTTAAAATCCTAGTTTGAAAACCAATTACACAGTTTGTTTTTGCAATTTTTTTTTAAAGTAGGCTCCCTGCCTAACATGGGGCTTGCACTCATGACCTTATGTTCAAGAGTGTATGCTCCCCTGACTGAGCCAGCGAGGTGTGCCCCCCAAAGTTTAACTGTTTTCAACAAGATTTCAGAGAAGTTTAAAAATATTCTCTATGGGTTAAAAACCAACAATTTCAGTAAGACTCCTATTTGAGGACAAAATGAACTGTGTGTAAGTAGTAAGTTTGTGTGCTCTTGATTAAATATATGCATGTGTGTATATATATATATGTACATATAAACCCTTTACGAGAACCCCAAAACACTTCCTTCCAGTTCTGACTAGAAGAAAACTATGAGATCAAGCAATTCAGGGATTTTTAAGACATTAAGACATTTAAGACATTTTGATTGAGACCCATACTAAGAAACCTATTTAATATCACAACCCACCATTCCCATAGATAAATAGCACATAAAAATAATTTTTAAAATAAAAATAATAAAATAAATAAATAAAATAATAATAAAAATAATTTTCCAAAAAAATATGTGTACCTACCCTTACAAATGATTTTACAACCACTTAAGGTCACACCCACTATCACCCTTCTAACTGTAGTTGGTGACAGGAACGGGCCCTCTCTTCTCTGGGTCAGGTGGGCCAGAGAGACCAAGCTCTCTAGAGCATTCACCCAGACCAGGAGACCCATGTATAAAACATCTCACTCACAGTGATAAACATCCTCAGCCTCAGAACTATTTTTAACCAAATATGATGATAAAAAGTCCTAATTTAAAAAAAAATACTAAAATGGCCAAAACTTTCAGGCTTTAATGGTATTACTAAAATTTGGGAAGGGATTAATAATAGGAAAAGAAAAGCAACCCTCTGACACATCACACAAGCTAACTGCCCAGTAAGCGAACTTGCTCACGAGTGAGAACTGCATAGTGGGTCTGTGCGTCCAAGGGGGAAGGACCAAAGTGAGGACACCTGGTGACATAACGGGTGTAGTCCCCCAGCTCATGCACGGAGATGCATTACAGGCAAGCACTTTCTGGACCAAAAAGGTGGTACTGACACTCATGAAAACAGGGTCATCTGTCACTGATTTATAGATCTTTTCGCTCAAAGAGGACACAGGACAGAACACTGTGGAAGAAATACGAAACCCAACCCCGTCCCCTCTGCTGGTAAATATCTCGCTCTTACCTGAGCCTCGACAAAATTCTGCTACCTGTCTGCACAAAATTAAAACTTACTCCCAACACACATGAAAACCAGGCTTTGGGCTATGCAAGGTTATTAAAACATGGAAAAAAAAAAAGCTTCTCCATTCAATGACTTTGCAGCACTTACTGTCTGGTGGGATGCTATACTTACACGGTAAGTTAGCTTCAAGCTCCGCAACCTCTGTGGAAACAAAAAGACTGTTGTTAATATCAGCCACACCTCCACATAAAAGCACCAGCTCTAAACTGGCAACTTCTCCCCCGATGCTGAGGAACGAAAGGGACCCGAGTAACTAACACCTACCCTGGGTCTGATGTTTAGATGTCAACCCATGGAATTGTTTCAAAGACACAAAGGTACTTGTAGGATGCCAGAAGTACAGTCACAGGCCCTTGAAAATGTACTTAGTATAAATGAAAATCATTCAAAATTCACAAAGAAATCACCCACAGGTAAACCGGTCACTAAAGTGTTTTTGAAAGTCGTCTTCCCCCGCGTAGCAGAACTGCTGCCCTTGGAACGTGACTTACATATACACCTCATGTCTCTTCCAGTTCTTCCAGACCTGTCTTCCCCTGCAGCTCACCCAGTGTGAGCTTGAACATCTCCAGTGAGAGAAAACTGCCTCCTGCTGGGGCCCCAGGCTGTGCTGTTATCCAGCTATCTGTTAACATCTTGCTAACGGCCCCAGGAAGGGGGGCTTGGAGCCTTGGCCCTTTGAGTCATCACTCACGCAGTGTTTAAGCCCCGCCCGCAACCCCTGGCCAGGACAAAGCTTCAACCCCCCCCACTATGACTATTAAGAGCTGAGGTCTGGGGGCACCCAGAAATAAGTGGGCAGGCAAGTCAGTGGTGCCTCAGACATAACCGAATGTGCTCTGGGGTTCTGGGAGGACAAAGACTGCCTCCAGCTGTGGAGACTAGAAAAAGGAGGTCTATGGGCCAGGCTTTAAAGAATAAATAGTACAAAGGCCGGCAGAAGAGGAAGAATGCATTCCTGGAGGCTAAGTTAGTGATGTGCAAAAGCACAGAACACAGACAAGCACAGAAACCAGAAGGCACACAGTGCAGCCAGAGCAATGGGTACAAAGCAAGAGAGCGACAGGAAACAAGGAGGAAAAACAGGGCCAGGATCTCGGAGGGCCCTGAGTGCCCGGCTTAGGATTCTCAACTTAAATCTGCAGCAGTAGGGAGCAGAGGGACACTTCTGAACAAGTTTCCAAACTTTCCTCAAGAGGACAACTTTAGAAAGGGCAAAGCAGAGGCCAGTGACCTGTGAGATGGGCACTCTGCAAGACAGCAAAGGCCTAGCAAAGGCAGGGAGGGTTGTGGTGCCTGAATGCATGGAGGACAAAAGATCTGCCAGCTGTGAGGGGCGGGAGGGTCAGAGATGGCAGAGGGCTGACATGCTGGGACATTCTGGGAGGAGGAAGCTGAAATCTGGGTGCATGGCTAGGGCAGAGGAGTTCCCGCAGAGATGAGACTGACAGAGCCGCAGAGATGAGACTGACAGAGGGGAGACTAGTGAAAAGAATGAAGTGTGGCAGAGTAGAAGACAAAAGCAAGGGAGTCCCTCATGACAAAAGGTGGAAAAATAGGAGACACATGGGGGAACACAGTGACTCAGGGGACAGACTGATCCAAGGGAAATGAGGACCCAGTCAAGGCCATCCTATGTGGATTAGACACTGCTGAGGGCACTACAAACAGCAGGAAGGCAGGTGACAGGATGGAAACCAGATTACAAAAAACTAAGAAGCAAATGGGTGCTCAAAATATAGAAGCAGTAGATACGACAATTCCTTCATGTCAAGTACGGAGCGGTGGGCAGGAGAGGGCAAGAGGCCATCATGTGGCACAGCTGAACACTTAACGCTTTAGTGGGAAGACTGGCAGATAGCTCCACTGTGGGGCCAAGGGTTTGAGAGACCCCAGACCTTTAATAGCAGCCATTTGAGAATCTGGGTACAGACAAGGGGCCCACTAACTGTGTTGGCTCTGGGGTCCAGGTATTTAGAATGGGCACTCAGAAAGGTGCAGTGGGGCAGAGGAGGGAGGAGCCGGGGAATGCAACAGTACCGTGTGGGCTACAGGGCTCTACCCGATGCTCTTTGCCTGGGAGAGACAAAGAGCAGGTATCTTCAATGGAGCAGGGCACCGGGAGAGGAGTGACAGTTATCCTCTTGCTGCGTGACTGGAAAAGGAACAAGTTTATGATGATGTGCAAGCCTAGGAAGGCTGTTTTCTTGGCTGCTTTGTGTTGTGGTAGATTTAAAATACAGTCACTTAACAAAACCAAACATAATTAAGAATCCTATGAACTGATTATTATTCTTCTAATGACCACAGTGATCTTTAGTTTTGTGTTTCTGACTGGCGAGCGCGTTCTCACCCTTCCTTGGAGCAGGGCTCCACTAAAGACAACAGCGTGCAGCCAAGGGGGGCCGAGACCACAGTGCTAGCGCTCTGAGGCCGCCCAGAGCCACGCTCTGCTCCAGCCGCTCACACAAGCATTTGTTTTATCAAAAAAGCCCATATTTTATCAAATGACTCATTCATTAATCACTTTAAAATAAATGTTCCCTATATAAACTGTATGTTTTTCAACTCTATGCATTTGTGTCTTTTATTATAGCATTATTTAGCTTGCTGGTAAGAACTCAGAAAAAACTGTCCTTGGGGGCCCTTGTTTTGAGAGACTGACGTTGGAACTGGCTTTCCCTGGCAAGTCTGTCCCGTCTACCGTTGGGAGAACTCTGGGAGTCCAGCTTTAAAGAACACCCAGTGAAATGAAAACACACTCAGAGGATTTGAGGAGGAGGGGGCCACAAAACAAGCAGAATGTTTGAGAAGGCCGTCTGCTGCCAAAGGATGGGGAAGAGGGAGGTCAGGACACAAGACACAGCAAAGACTGACCAAGGGCGTGGTGGTGACCAAGCAACAGAACAGACCCCTGCACCAAAGGGATGGGACAGGGGCAAGAGGTTTGTGTCCCCAGGAAGCCTGACTGTTGTGGAGGGATCTGCCCTAGCTGCACATCACTCACCTTGGGAGTTTTTTGCTGCATCCTTTCTTTAAAAAATAGCTGTGGTAAGGTACAATTTTCTATAAAATAGACCCACTTTTAGTATACGATTCAGTAATTTTTAGTAAAACCTGCAGCTGTGCATTCATCTCCTTAATTCAGTACCTGCTGAGCTTTTCACACTGCTCGTCCTACACAGATCCATCCCACCAGAAGTCTGATGGGGGACCTAGGCCTCTGAAGTTCTTACTTTCCCCGGTATCAGAAACTGCTACAAGATATTTGGCCGTGTTAAAATATCCACACACAACTATTTACATAGATGGATTTAATAACTTCACTTTGTCATCTAGAATTCAAGTCCAAAGATGAGCTTATGCTTGCATTTCTAGGTACAGTGTTAGTCAAGGGGAGTGGGCAAGGGCCAGCAGAGCCCCACCACAGTGGGGCTCCGCAGGCTTCCAGGTCCAAGAGCAGGCAAGAAATACAAACTTGGGAGCACAAGGCTTTCAGTAAAGATACTCAGCACTTCAGTTCAGTCCAGTGCAGAAGATAAAAGAGCCACACACCCTCATGGCGTTGTCACAAATGACACAGTTTCTCTACAATTCAAATGATGGCAAATAAGAATTCATTAATATCAGTAGAATCTAGGTACAAGAAGTCTATGGCCAAAGAAACAAGCTAATTGCTTCACATGCCTGAGAGGCCTCTTTGCAAAGCAGCAGCCCTTCCCTGTGTGACCTCACTGCCTGCAGGACACAACCCCTCCCTGTAAAATAGCGAGAAGTTCGGGTATTTTTAACCTGCTAAAGTCTCGCCTGTTCCAAGATGCTAACACCTCTACCCCTCAGCGGCCCAGCCTTTCTGGGGGGCACCTTGCACAATTACGAGGCTGCACAACTTCCTTCTGAGAAATTAGACTCTTTTCCTTTCTAACTAAAGAGCAAACCACAGAGCCCACTTGAAGCACGACTGCCCTTAGATATCAGATTACAAAATCCACCCAATGACCACAGTGGCCCCCACACGGCACATCTTCTCCACTTTCTGCCACAGGCTCCTCACAACACAGTGCTCCTGTTGTTTCTCCACTGGCTGCCCCTTAAATCTGCGTGTTCTTCATGGCAAGGGCTGTATAGTCTGACCCAGCCCCACAACCCCCGTACTTGGCTGTGGGCTTGGCACACACAGGGTGCTCAGGAAACACTTAACAAATAAGTACTCTCCCCAGCAAGCTGCCCGAGCTCCTGGTGTGCCTGTCCTGAGATGTGAGAAGCCTTTCCCCTTGTGTACTTGGCCCAATGCATTCCAAAGCTGCTGTGTGTGTTCCTTCAAAGTTCCTATGTTGAAGCCCTGCCTCTGCCCCGCTCCCATGTGATGGTATTAGGAGGTGGGCCTTTGGGAGGTGATTAGCATTAGAAGAAGTCATGAGGGTGAGCCCTACACGATGGGATGGGATAAGTACCCTTGTAAGAGATACCCGGTGCTTGCCCGCCAGGAAGGGGTCCTCAAAGGAACTCAATCTGCTGATGCCCTGATCTTGGAATCCCCAGCCTTTAGGACCATGAGAATAAACGTGTGTTGCTGAAGCCGCTCAATCTATAGTATTTGCTTATGGGAATCTGAGCAGAGACAATCAAGAGCCAGCTCCAAGCCCCATGGGGCAGGACAGCAGTGCCATTCCACCCAGGGAGAGATGCAGCTACTTCCAGAAGACTCGATTACCTCCTTCCACCTGAACACTCTCTCTCAGATTTCTCTGACTGGAACTTTCTCTCTTAGCTTCCCGCCTGTCTTCATACATTAAGCACCCCTTCTGCAGTTTCAGCATCCATGCACAGCACCCTTATCTGGGAGACACATGAACTAGGGCAATAGCCCCTCCACAGAGCACTGAGGACCTCATGGAGCCTCACATCAGCCCTCCTACTCAGGCTAGGCCCAGAGCACTCACAGCACCCTCCACACTCTGAGGGAGCAAGGCTGTAACCCTGAAAACCAGCACAGCTGCTACAGCAGAGACGGTACCAATGCGAATGGAACTCAAGGCCTCATGCCACCCCTACTTTCAACATGAGCTGACAAGGTCAACTTGAAACCTTGTCTGTCTTCCGCAATCCTCCTTGCCCTACTGGGCTATGAGGTACACCTAAGTGGGGCCACCAAGCTTCCTGGGCAATCTGACTGGTAGTTAACCCTTCAACAAAGCCTTTTTTAAAGGTTAACCTTGGAGCCAGCTGCCTTAGCTCCATTTTACCAGGATTCTTCTTCTCTGGGCCACTGTTCCAGCTATTATTTTTTATTTTTATTTTTACTATCTTTTAAGATTTTATGTTTAAGTAAGCTCTACACCCAACATGGGGCTCAAACTCACAACCCTGAGATCAAGAGTCATGCGCTCTACCAACTGAGCCAGCCAGGCACCCTTCAGGTTTTTTTTTTTTTTTTTTTTTTTAAGATTTTATTTATTTATTTGACAGAAAGAGAGATCACAAGTAGGCAGGCAGGCAGAGAGAGAGGGGGAAGCAGGCTCCCCACTGAGCAGAGAGCCCAATGTGGGTCTCAATCCCAGGACCCCGAGATCATGACCTGAGCTGAAGGCAGAGGCTTTAACCCACTGAGCCACCTAGGTGCCCCACTCTTCAGGTTTTTAAAATACATACTGTAGTGCTGCTAAGTGCTCTGAATATTCTGTCAGCGTGGCAAGCTCCTGAGCCCACCCTCTGAGTCTTGGGCAGGGCCTGGCACAGAGAAAGCAGCTCTGGAGAACAATAAATGGTTCTTTCCCCCACTCTTCCAGAACTCCATCGGAATAGGGCCCTTCCTATCCCATCCCATGATTGCTCATGTGGACACAGCAGCTGACCCAAGGAGGCACCTGCACCCTGGACACCGGGAAGCACATGTAGGTGGGAAGCCAGGCCTGGAGCATGGAGGGCCACATACCACACCCCCAGAATGCCAGGAGCCATCTGAGATGTGGGGACTGAGATGGATAAAGGCACACACAGATTCATTTCCTCTTACTCCCCTAATTCCAGAACTGACCCTGAACTCAGCTCAATCCAAGTCTCCACATTTAACAAAGACTAATAGAGGTGAAAGATTTCTGCCAGGGTGCCTGGAGCCCTCTGGGGTCTTTAGGGATCACTAACAATAGGCTGGCACATAGCAGGGATTCAAATGCCTCCTGAACGAGGAAATGAAAAAAGAAGACACACACAATCCCATTATACAAAAAGTGCCAACCTTGGGCTAGCTAAGACCCTGCTAGGCTTTTCTGGCAAGTAGGATGCACCGTCAGGCTTAGAACTTTGATGGACTCAGTGGCCCCACAAAGGTCCACCAGGAACTCAGCACGATCTGCCCTGTGATTAAAAACACAGGTGACAGCTCCCCAGTTAGGACCAGACCTGCACAGATCTGACACTCTCCAGTGTCCCCAGCTCCTAGGATTCAGGGCAGACAGCAGCCCTCAGTCCTAGCCCAGAAACACTCGATTGTTCCACACCCTCCAGGGACTGCTGCTACAAGCATCCTTCCAGTTCCAGTCTGGAGGATGTCCCTGAGTTAACTATGGGGTGCAAATGAAAAGCTGTTGTGACCAAGGTACCAGCACAGCAGAGGCCTCCCCCGGCCAGCTGCTCCAAGGCAGGCTACGGTTTTTCCATGGACAGTGGATTCCAGCCTTCCAAAGGCAAGAAAAGGAACAGGAGCTACAGCTCTGCAGCTGCTACCAGTCCTCACCATTAGCACCAACTGTCCCTGCCAACCTCCAATCTCCTCCATCTATCAGCTCAACCCTATTGCCATCTGCACCAAGCCAGATCCCGTACCTTTGGGCCATGGAATACATAGCCCTCCCCACCTCCTCAGACCTCCACAAGGCTCTCAGCAGATGGCCTTCAGCTCTCAGTCCTTCCAGGACTGTGTAGGTTGCACAGACCCCCTCACCCCAGGCTCCTCACCCTTCTCAGGGCAGCCCCTCTGGCAACTGATCCACGCAGAGCAGGAAAACCTGATCATCTCACTTGACTGGGGACTGCTCTGAAGGCTATGCTTGCCTGAAGCAGAAGCTGTCTGAGGCCTTCCCCAGAGCTTGATTTCTTGCTTTGTCTGTCCCTGAGTCCTTCACCTCCCTCTATGGGTGTCAGTCCCAGAGATACTCATTTTTAACTATCCTGATACCAAATTCCCCAATCCTAGGAATCCAACCTATGGCGCTGAATCCCAAGATGTATTGACACACTTTTCTACAAACTAATGATCGTCATGAGTAACATTCCCACATAAGCCAAAGCCACAGACCAGGAGGACAGTGCTGACTATAGCAATCTTGTTGAACTCAGACATCCAACTTCCCTCCAAGTTCCCAAAGGGGACATCCCCTAGAAAAAACTTCACTATAATCACCCCTCAAGTGCCCCACAAGGCCACAGACTCCTGGACTCCACACACCACTTCTGCCATCCGAAATCCTCAGAATGAAGACATCCCCCAAATCCAGCCAAGCAAAGGAGTGCTCTAGGTGCAGATCAGGCAATCACGGACCATCAGAGCATCCTTCATTATACGCCTGCTCTTCACAGCCCCCTCTCTCAGGCCAGGCCCACCCTTGCTCTCTACCCACACTCCCGAAATCCCCAAACTACTCACCACTCAGCCAGCCCAGCCTGGTCCAACAGTCCCCTGAGGCAAGAGGGGGAGCCCTGCTGCCTACAACTACCCCAGAAACCTGATCATCACCAGTGCCCTGGGAGGATGGAAACAGGTGCTCTCACAAGGTGATTTTGCACCTCTCTCTCTGATGAGTCTCACAAAGTCAAAGGACCTTAGCAAGGCCCTGTAAACCCAGCCAAAGACATCTTTCCTGGGAGCGGGGGCGGAGTCCAGCTTTATGAGCCTCCATGGGCTCCCCAGGGCTGCATCAGGCCCTAGAGCCATTTGAGAGCTGCCAGGTGAATCCCTGAGCAGGGTGGACGTGTGCAGAAGCCCCCGAATCTCCTTGAATGCTCTCTTCAGTGATCGCGCCTTTCTGTTCTGCTCATTTGGTTTCTGCTTATTGGGTCTGCTCCCCTAGAGCCTACCCCACCCCCAGAATGTGGGTCTGGCTATGCTGCTACAAAAAAGTTGTAATCTGGGCACATTTCTTTACCTCTCTGAGTCTCAGTCCTTTAGCTCCAGAATGAACCACCCACCGGGCAAGGCTGAGCAAAAGTCAAACAAGAACTGCCCTATAAAGTGTCCAACGGAGGGCCTGGTTCCAAGTGCCCGGTGTACAAAAGCTACTAACCACGACAAGGACATAGTGAAGAAGACAGAGGATAGCCTACTCGCTGCTTCCAGCTGCTCCTCCGCAGCTACGATCTGGGCCTTCTTCACTGTATCTCCGGGGCACTAAACACCCTCCACTTAAGGACCGTGACATCACATCAAACCCCTTCCCCAGCTTGCTTGGATCCCGGCTTCCTCCGCAGATGGAACCCTTGAGCCACCATCTTGGAAAGAGACTCAAGTTGTATCGGGACCACCCAAGCGAGGAGCAGTAGCTCATGTCCTACCCTCTTTTTTTTTTTTTTTTTTAAAGATTTTATTTATTTATTTTTGAGAGAGAGGCAGTGAGAGAGCATGAGCGAGGAGAAGGTCAGAGGGAGAAGCAGACTCCCTGTGGAGCTGGGAGCCTGATGCGGGACTCGATCCCGGATCTCCGGGATCATGACCTGAGCCGAAGGCAGTCGTCCAACCAACTGAGCCACCCAGGCATCCCATGTCCTACCCTCTTGACCGCTGCAATGCCATTACAAATTATGAATTCAGTCTGACATCGTGGGTAATGTCAAAACCTAAGAAATGATTCTTACTCCATCATTAGCTAATCATCCATCAGGCTGGATAAACCAGTGCCGAGGCCAGATTCAGGGGCAGAAAGAATAAGGAAGAGCGCACCACGTAAGACTCCCTAAAGCTGATGCCTTCCTGGTGCCACTCCTGCTAAGCTCAGCAATGCCTTGTTCCTGAGAAGGACAAACAGTGCATCCACCCATACCAGCTCTCTTGCCATTATGTCTGTTTCCGGACACGCAGATGCCAGCCAACTCATGGTGTCTACCTGCTACAACATGAAAACAGGCAGTCCTAACCAACTGTATAGGTCATTGCTTCCTAGCTCCTATACACTTAAGAAATGTAGACACATGCCATAAAGTAAAAAGTGCTGCAAATTCTAAGCTCCTTAAGGCAGGAACTCTGTCTTCCTCCTCTTCTGTAGTCCTCGTGACCCCAGGAAACTGCCTTTGCACTTGATAGTTAGAAGTTTGATTAATGAATGAATGCAAAAATGTCATACAAACACATGCATATTCACACATACTATAAAAACCCTTCTCCAAAGACTACAGCTCTAGGACACTCAGTTAATAATTCTGTGAAGGGAACTAATTTTGTACAAGGCTATCTTCAGGCTGTGACTTGAATAAGGTACGGAAGGATCCTAGAGATTACTGAATTCCACTCCCTCCCTTTACAGGCCAGAAACTGGTGCTGAGGTGTTAAGAGGAGTCTGGAACTCCTTGGGATTGAGCCCAAGAAAGGAAGATATACCCCCTAACCCAACCTGCTGCTCCCAGCCCACAACCAGCCAGACACTGATAGCACTGAGACCAGAGTACCAGAGTCCTCCCACCAGCATTCTGGCAGCCCCTATAGAGCATACTCCAAGTGTGTAAGACGTACCACATTTTCTTGTCTTCAGTATTCCCATAGTGCAAAGTCTTTGAAAGCGATAGGCAATTATACCTTTAGATATTTTCAAACAGGTATTCCTACTCAGCAAGTGGGTGCTTCATATCTCCAAAGAGCCTCCAGTCAGAGTTCATTTTGTTACAGGAGAGACACCAGCTCACAAGGATTACATTACCTTTAACAAGTAGCCTGTCTCTCACAGACACCCTCCGAGTGGAGTCGGAGGCCGTGGCTGACGTCCGGGACCCTTTGAGACCGTCCTCCCGCTTCAGTTTGCTTGCCAGCGTCAGCATTACTGCTGCCTTTACCCTGAGACAGACCAAAGGCAGGGTTATGGACACGTCTCTAGACAATGACTGGAAATTGAAGACAAGGCCATAGGTGGTTAACTTTTTCCTATAATTAAGAGAAAAATTCAGCAGATAGGGCGCATTCATAAGACTTTATAATTAATTTGGGAAATCTCCATGCCATCCTCTTTAAGTCCAATTTTTTAAAGTACACAAAAATTGTAAGAAGGGAGAGCCATGCATTTAACACTCATTGGGCACCAAGCCTTGGGACACAGTGGTGACAAAGCTCCCATGAGCTTGTGGTCTAGGGGAGTCTACCAACGGGTTCCATGTTGGCCCACCCCTGTCCTCTAGCTAAGTATGCCCCTCTCTGCTGCAGGGACCATGCACCTGTGTGTGCGGCGTCTCCTGTGCCTCGCCCATTGCAGACTGAAGGGAGCATCAGCCCTGGGAAGGAAGAAGCAAAGCAATGCTTTCTCTTTCTTCTTTCTCTAACCAAGGTATGGCTGGAACCTTAAGAAGCATCTTGCATTTATTTATGTTGTGTCTTATTTACATTTTTTAGGCAGTATAAACATCAGTATTAAGTCATAATTAATGCCCCAAACTAAATTCTCTTCAGTGGCTGCTTCCAACCCATCTGTGCTTCAGGCATCCCCTAAAACTCACTGAAAGCTCACTGGGAAGGACAATAAAGACCAAACACAAAAACTGGTCACCAGCCCAATATTCCCATAATTTCCTTTGTTGCTTTCATATTACTTCCTTTCAATACCATTCTGATTGTTTTCAAAAGAAAACGATCTAAAACTTCTAAATGAGAAACTTGACCCAAACACAAAACTTTTAGTTTGAGGCCAAGATACTGAAAGCTAAAATAAGAATACGCTCCCCACACTAGTATTTTTAACCATTTTTAACCCAGGTTTTTTAATTTCTCATATCATCTTATTCTGTGTACCTTTCCCTCCTCCAAAGACTGTTTTCTATTATGCATGCCATAAAAAAGAAACCTACTGAATATGATCTTCTATACTGTTTATGACCCACACACAAACACACAACTAATCCCTTTTAGAATCATTGGTCTAAATGCTTCAAAAGATGGTTCTATTGCACATTAGCATTCTTCCCCCTCCAACCCCCAAGTCCCACTCTTTTTTTTTTTTTTAATTGATGTAGCTCCTGTGACGATGGGAGCTTGGGAACTGGCTTGGATGAGGCCACTCAGTTGCCAGAAGCAGTAACCACAGAAACATTAGTTTCTGTGAAGCATCAGAAAAAAATTTTTCAAAATGTTTACGCAAACATTTTGAGTGTGATGATGGTTTCAAGGGTATAGAGATACACATCAACTGATCTAACTGCATACTTTGAATATGCGCAGTTTCATGTACTTCAATCATACCTCAACAACGTGGACACAAATGTGAAAACAAACCAACATTAGTTTCTTCATTATCACTTGACCATGCCATCTCTCCAGATGAACGTATACAGCGGCCTGGACCATAACCAACACACATCTCAGCTTTACCCAGGGCAGGGAGGTATTGGTTTGGTACCCTCAAAAGGGGGTGGGGCTTGGGGTGGGCACAGTCAAACAGCCATAGGGGCTCCAGCCTACACGTACCAGAAACAGAAGCACTATCCAGAGCCAGGTTCTTTTGCTCAGCCCCCACCTAGAATAATCTTGTCAGGAATCCCTTAAACAGATCGGGATCACAATAGGGAGTTTGCCACCCCAGCCAAGTCTACCACCCTACACCCAGACTTGAGCACATCAGTCCTGCCACCTGGTTAGGGTTGCCTGAAGATGGACCAAGACAAGCATCCTTCACAAGGTCCAATTGGTTTTTATCCTCTAGCTGACCTTGGCAATACAAATATGGCAAAAAATAAAAAAGCCCAGCATGAGTGAAGAGAGTTCCGTAGGCAGAACTCTAGGAAAGTCCTAACAAAGAGCCCCATGGAGAAGCAAGGGCACATGCCTGGTCTACACCCAGCTCCCTAAGGGCCTGCCCTGAAGGAACCACTTGGAGGGTCCAAGGCAAGACTTGTTTACAAAGGCTCACACCAAGACACTCTTCTGTGTCACTGCAGTCTGAGAATTCTGCCTTTTTTTTTTTTTTTGAGAGTGAGTGTGCACGCACAGGGGTTGGGGGGTGGAGTGTTGAGAGGGAGAGACAATCCCAAGAAGACTCCCTGCTGAGTGAGGAGCCCAACTTGGGGCTGGATCCCAGACCCTGAGATAAAGACCTAAGCTGAAGCCACAGATCAGATGCTCAACTGACTGAGCCACCCAGGCTTCCCACTGCGTATTCTTTTTTACCCCTACTACTCCACACTGAAGCCTACTCTGTGGGCATAATATGCCTCATACTCAACTCCACTAAGAGCTGGATTCCTGGCTTGCAATCTTCAAGTTTGTGGCCCTTAATAAACAGACGGGGCACTGACTGAAAGGTATAAAAGACAAGGATACTCATGTGTTGTTGTCTATCAAAGAGAACACTAAACCCACTCCTCCAGCATTCTAAGATCTAAGTGTATACTGACCACCTATTTGTCCACCATCTGTATTACTACTGCATGCCACTGCAGGGATAAACCTAAGGCTTAATTTGGAAATGTTTCCTTAGCTGTTAAATTAATTCTCTATAAAGAGATCGAGCAAAGAATTATTCAAACTGTCAAGAAGTTTGCCAAACACCTGCAGTTGCTTCAGGATTCTCCTTTCCTTCCATGCAGTGCTTCACCCATAGAAGGCCCCAGAGCTGCCCCTTGACTGTGAAGTACACAGTGTTAGGGCAGCATTTCTGCTGACAAGATGAGCTGCACGGAACAGCGTGCTCAGTTTCTATATCCCGCAAGTCCCAGACGGCTGGTTTAGTCCGTTTAGTTCCTCCTCTGGGTGGGACTTGCTCTCGGGCTGTTCAAAGAAGATTCCTCCATGCAATTTACTGGTCTCATCATCAAGTCATATTTACTTGGCATTCCTGCCTGTAGTGGCAACATCGGGCCAGGTCTCCTGTGCAGGGAGGGATACCAGGAGCCAGTCAGCTCCTGAGTGAGGAACTCCAAATTTGCAAATCTTCCTGCTGCGGAAAAGTCCCAATCTTAAAGAGTAAAAGATGGGACTGCAGGTCACTAGGGGACAACCAACTTCTCTAGCCAAAGGGGCCCTTATCAGGATACAAAAATGTCCACACTGTACTCTCCTCCTTCAGAATGTCAAGGCCCAGAAACCTCCCACCTGGCAGGGGAGTCACCTTGGTTGGCAGACCGACCTTTGGAGCCCAACCCTTTATTTTCATCAGTAAACATGCCCCCTCCTGCACTACCTACTACCTGAATTGCAGGCAAATCTGGGCGGAGGTCCTCAAGCCACACACCAGCCAGCCCCCTGATGATTTGTCTCTGAAGGTCTCTCCCGCCCTTCTGTCCCCCACCACCCACCCTCATCCCCATACCCAGCCAGAAATCCTTTGCAAGTCGGCCTCCTCCCTGTTCCTCAACATCAGCTTTCCCATTTCTGGAATCTTCTGTTTAATCTGATGATATCCAGGTCTGGAATGCCCTCCTTCCTTTCACCGCGTACTCCTATTCCTTCCTCAGGACACCAGATTCCTATCCAGGGTCCAACATCTCCTCCAAGAAACCTTCCCGGGCCACTCCAATCCATCCTGCGTCCACTCCAGGCCCTGAGGGACTGCAGACAGAGGAGGGCCCGTCCCCTCATGTGACAAATGAGGAAACTGAGCCCTGGAAGGGCAGGGCCACACCCAAGATTACACGCCAGCGGAACCGGGTCTAGAATCCAAGACCTGTTGTTCAGATCGTTCCAAGATACCCTGCCCCCCGCCCCCCCGTGCGGGTAAAATCCTCCCAAGGAGCCGAGGCCGCCCCCAGCCGCCGGGCAGCTACCGGCGGGTTGGCGAGCCGGGAGTCCCACTCCTCACCCCCACTGCTCTCCGGGCCTAGCCGGACTCCCGAGGCGGAGGAGTCGGACTGCCCGCGTCCGAGTCCCGCTGCCCCCGGCCCCGCGGGCTGGTGACCTTGGGCTCCGTTTCCTTCTGGACAATGAGGCCCGCGGCTCCCCCGCGACTGCGGGCGCGAGCGAGGCCGTGTGGGCGCCGGCACAAGCAGGCGCTGGCTGCGGGCTGCCCCTCGAGCCCGGCGGCGGCCGGCGCCCCGGCCCTTTCCCAGTCAGCCGGCCCGGCCCCGCGCCGCCGGCGCCCGGCCGTGAGCAGCGCGCGGCCTGAGGCGGCCCCGGCGCCGCCCGCCCTCCGGCCTGCCCGCGGTATCGGCGCCGCCCGGAGGCCCGCGGCCGCCCCTCTCTCGCCGCGGGGCCGCGCGCTGCTCACCTGGGCACCCCGAGACAGGCGAGGCGGGCCCGGCACCCAACACCATGCCCGGCCGGCCGGCGGCGGCGACACACGGCCCCTCACAGCCGCACCGGCTCCGGGCGGCGGGACCGGAAGTGGCGGGGCGGGGACTCGGCGGCTCTCGCCCGCGGCGGCAGCGAAGGCAGCGGGCACTTTAAAAAAAAAATTCAAAGCCCCGACGAACTTTATTTGGAGCCTGACACGCGAACAGCGGCGTGCGCCGGCCGGGGCTGGGCTCGGCTGCTGGCCTCCCGGGCCTCGCTCATTGGCAGAAGGCGCGGTTGGGAGGGGCGGGCGTGAAACTCGCCGCCCCTGCTGATTGGTGAGTAGCGACCGGGGGCGGGGTCCTCCCAGCAGTTCTGGAGTCTGCGCACCCCGGTGCCCCGGGCTCCGAGCAGCATTCCTACCTCCATTCATTTCGTGGTGTGTGGACCTGGACCTGCGCCTCCGAGGTGGTGGGCGCAGCCTGCGCTGGCTGGGCCTGAGCTGCCTGCCTCAGTGGATGGGGTGCCCGCTCTGTGCGCGGCACAGTGCCCGGGGGGCGGAGGACCAGGCGTCAGGGGTGAGGGGCGGGGCGGTCAGGTGTGCAGCAACCACCCATCAACCCTGAGGTGTGCTTTGGGGGCAGCCTGCAGGAGTGCTTGGACCATTTCCTGATCTTGTCTTTCTCCTCCTACACGTGTGTAAAATACCTGCTTTATCTATTTCTAGCTTGTTGAATACAAATTCTCATGTCCATTCGTACCCCTGTGATTGAAATGGGCGCTGGGGTGAGGGAGTCAGACAAGAGGGCTCCTGAAGGAATGGGTCGTCTAAAAGATGAGGTTCACCACGTGGACCAGAAGAAAGAGCCAAGGAGTTAGAATTTTATTTCCAGAAGCCCCATTGAATGGCTTTAAACAGTGGAGTGACTAAGTTTTCTTTCTAAAAGAAGCTTCTGGCTCTCATTGAGCTCGTGGGAGGTGAGCCAGGCAAGGAGTTAGGAAGACCAGTGAAGAACCAACCCATGGTATTCCTTCTGTTCTGGAACACTTCCCGCCTTCTTTGCCTGGCTAACGCTTGTTTTCCTAAACTTAGACGCTGCTTGCTCAGAGAGGCCCCACAGTCTGGGAGGTGCAGGTGTCCCTCAATGACTTCACCGGAGTTCTGTGCTTCCCCTTCTTGGTGCTGGAGACTTCCTGTCACTGCCTATTTCCCTAAGTTAAGCTCCTCAATCCCTCCTCTGCCATGTTCCCCACCCTTCTATGCACCCTTCCCCATCCTGTCACACAACATGTGGTCAAAATCCATCTGCTTGATAAGTACTGCATGCACATGTTGCTGGAGTCCTGGCGAGAGAGGATAAGACCGTGCAGCCAGGCAGCAGGTGAAGGGACCATTAGAATGACTTGAAGGCTTGTCTCACTCACTAAGGGGCCACTGTGTAGGACAGGCTGCAGTGCCCAGTGCTCCAAATCTCACCACTGTGGGTAAATGCAGCCATTTCTAGCTCCACTTCATGAGGCTGCCTTGCGCCTTCACCTGATGTTTATTTCAGGCTCCCTACATTGTAAACTCACAATCACATCCTGTAACTGGTATTTTGTTACAGTAGTATCCCCCCGCCCATGCGTGGTTTTGCTTTCCATGGTTTTAGTTACCCTCAGTTCTAACTGCAGTCTGGAAGCAGGTGATCCTTCTTCAGATGTAGTGTTAGATGATCAATAGTAGCCTAATGCTATGTCATAATGCCTAGGTCACTCCCCTCACTTCATCTCATTGTGAGAAGAGGAAGGGTGAGTACACTACAATAAGATATTTTGAGGGGCGTATGGGTGGCTCAGTAGGTTAAGCAGGTGCCTTCAGCTCAGGTCATGATCTCAAGATTCTGGCATCTAGCTCTGTGTTGGGCTCCCTGCTCAGTGAGGTGTCTGCTTCTCCCTCTGCCCCTCCCCCAGCTCGCGGCCCTCCCCCCACCCCTGCTCAGGCTCTCTCTCAAATAAATAAATAAAATCTTCTAAAAAAAAAAGATATTTTGAGAGTGGCCACATTCACATAACTTTTATTATAGTATTGTTACAATTGTTCAGTGTTGTTATTGGTCGTTAATCCCTTACTGTGCCTAACTTATGAATTAAATGTTATCATCGGTATGTATGTATAGGTAAAAACAGTCTCTGAAGGGGTTGGTAGAATCCATGGTCTCAGGAGGGTCTTGGAATAAATCCTCTGCAGATAAGGGGGGGACTACATATCCTCACTTCATAAACGCAGAAACTGAGGCACAGAGGTAGTCTGCCTGACATGCCAGAGCTGGGGTTTACCCTCAGCTAATGCCCCATACCCCTTAGCAACTGGTGGTTCCAGTAGCCAGGAAAGGAGTCGAGTAGACCTTCATGCTTCCTTAGGAAGCAATTTGTCCTCATCCAGGGCCTCTTCAGAAATGGAACTTGCACTAGCTTAAGCACAAAAGACTGAGAAGGCTGGTGTGCTCACAGAAGCCAGGGAGGTCAGCTCTGGGGACCTGGGGGGCAGCAGGAGAGCTTATTGTGGGCAGACCTTGTGTTCTTAGTGGTTCCATCTCGGTCTCGGCCTCTGGAGGCTGGCCATGTCCTCCCAGAGGCCTCCTTGGAGCTGGGGTCTGGCTTCAGACACATCGTTACAATCCAGGCCATCAAGGGAGCTACCCCCTTCCTCCCAATCTCACATTCTCTGGGAGGGTAGGCTGGGCTTAGATCCCACACCCACTGTGTGTGCACATGGGAGAAGGGGAGAGTTTCAGTTGTGAGCCTCCCAGAAGGGTACAGGTGCCAGAGGAAGAGCAGGCAGACAACTCACCAGATGTCCTTCTCACTTACCCCGAAAAGTTCAACCAGGACTTCCAGCCGGAGCATGGAAGGGGAGACGGCCTCTGTCTGTTTTCAGCTAGGCTTGCCTCTGGACACACAGGCTGCATAGTGATCCCAGAGATTGTCTTGGCTTGACCTGGGGAACACTGACCTGGATGACATGGTGTTGGGAAGCCAGGGATCCGGGAACTCTTCAGCCCAGGGCAGCAGATCAGCTGATTAACAACATCTGTGGCAAGGGTGTGGTTGCCTGGTGTGAGGCCTGCTAGGTCAGAAAAGTGACCTCTGCTGGTATGCCTGGGAGGGGCAGCCTTCCTTAGCCACCCATTCGGTATTTCCCTCTTGCACTCACTGTGGACCAAGCAGAGCCCTCCTGTATCAGTGGTACCCCATTGGGGCAGACATTCCTGGCTCTGTGTTTCAGTGAGAGGTAAAGCCCATAGCCTGGGTGAGTTGACATGAGAGCCAGGCCCACAGGTCCAGTGTTTTTGCTCTCCTGCCCTGCCCTGTCCCGAGGACTCCAAGCTTTCCCGGGACAAGACCATCCTGATGTGTCAAAGCCAGCCTCTTGCATGGATTGGGAAATAGCCCCGAAGGCACTTGATACCAGATAGATGTGGGTGGAATGGTCCAGCTCAGCCCTTAGCTGGTACCCACCTGTTCCAACCTGTTCTGTGTTCTAGGATACTCCAGGGTGTGCATCCTGCCCCCAGCCAGGCCTGGTTCTTCCTGGGAGCAAAGCCCAGGGCACTGGAGAGCAGGCCTTGACATATATGGGGCCTCCTGTTCCTATGCGCCTTCTGAAATTTATGCCAACAAGTCAAGAACTGTATCATGAGCATCTACCAAGTGTGAGAGCCTGAAAAGGACAGTGTATAAACTGCAGACTCCTGGCCTCCAAAAACATGAGCTCCCCAGGGAACTAGTAGTAGGTAAATCCCACAAATGGGAGGGGGGAGGTTCAGAATGGATTCCTGAAGTTTGCTGTGCAGGGGAGAGTCCCGTCTGTCCCACTGGAGTTTAGAGATTGTTGAGGGAAGATGGGGAGAACAGCTAGGCTGACCATAGCCCTTGCCTTAGACTCCAACTGGAGAGGCCGATAACAAATGTACAAAACCCCAAGCGTTGTTGGAGCCTTCTGGTGCCTAAAGTGGAGACAGGTTCCTTGTTTCTAGGAAAAGCTTTACTGGGCCTTTCAGGGTGAAAGGGCCCTGGGTCTGATCTGGAGAGGGGAGGATGAGGCACCGATGAGAGCAGACAGAGCGGCTAGAAGTGGTTATGGGGACCTGCGCAAGTTGTCTTAACCAAGACCCTCAGTGGCCTTGCTGACCCAGTTCTGACATCCACTGTGGCATGAGGGAGGGTGCAGACTCTGGGGCCTCGGGGCAGATGGGAGCTATGATGATGGTGATGGTGAAGGTGATGGTGATGATGGTGACGTGAGAGGCTCTCCAGACAGCAGACAATTCAATTCTAAGTCCTGTGACTTTAATTATATATCTGGTGTAATTAACTTGTGACTGCTCTTATAAATAGCCCCCAGGGAAAACATCAGTTTCCCTTTATTCCTTTGAAAGATAATAAAACAGACTGTGACAGCGATCCTGGAAAGGGACTGAAACACAGTGGTGTCTTATATATTATAGGACTGAGACTTTCTTCATTCTCCCTAAAACAACACTGGGCACATTTTAGCAGGAGTTGTGCATTGTGCCTGGAATGCAGACATTTGTAACCGATCCCCTGGTCCATCCCCCTCCACCCCTTCCTGCAGGCTGCACTTCCCCCCTCCAGGCTGCCCATCAGATCAGGCCCCAAAGCTGGCAAAGCTCTGAGGGAAGCTGACTTCCTCCAGAGCCTTTTGCTTTTACTTTTTTGCAGGAATGTATTGAAATGGCCGCCCGCCTTTGTCACACTCTGTCCTGTTTTGCATTTCATATTCTTTTGTATTAGTCACTGACCAAGGTCGATTCATATTTTCAGGTGTGTCTAGGCTGTTGATGCAGAGTGCTGTAAGGCTTAGCTCCCGCAGAGGACTCCAGTAGTAGGAATGTGTGCCCGTGCGCATGCGTGTGTGTGGTGGGCGTGTGTTTGTGTTCGGTACATAATAGACTTGTCCTCATTTCTGGAACCTATGAATTTGTTACTTTACATGGTGCAGAATGGACTCGGCAGATGGGATCAAGGTGGGTGCCATGAGCTCAGGGCTCATTGGACAAATCCACACGGATTCAGAATCCTGAACCCACTCTTGCAGTGAGGTCTCGCTGCCTTTGTTTTATATTTTGTATCACACCTATAGATTTCATTACTTTAGGTATCTGACTTTGTCCGCTGTGGGGACTGCTACAGGCAGAAGGCCACAGAACGCTGTTTTCCCTTAAACATGATTGATGGTGTTTACTGTTAGGGTTTATATAAACACTCCATTGAACAAGGCAGGACATGGTCAGGAGGGACCTTACCACGTTCTGAGCATTTTTAACAGTCCAGGAGGGTGTCCCTGAGTGCATCTCGGGCTGCAACCCTTAGGGACGCACTGGGGCCACCCAAGGCACCTCCTCTGTGTGTCGAGGCTTTCCCCCTGCAGTCACAGCTCTCTCTGGCTGGGGAGTGGAGTGAAGAACTGACATTCTGGTGACTCCTTTCCAAACCATCATAACTAAAACCCTACTCCAGAACTCTGGTGACAGCAGTGCTGTGACATCTACCTGTGAAGAGAAGGAGCCACCATTCAGAGTGGACCTGGGCTGCTGCTTGCTCTGCTGGCATCAGGGACCCAGCACAACCCCTTAGGAAGGCAATAAAAGATTGTTTTTAAGATTTTATTTATTTGGGGGCACCTGGGTGGTTAAGCGTCTGCCTTTGGCTCAGGTCATGATCTCCGGGGCCTGGGATTGAGCCCCGAATCAGGCTCTCTGCTCAGTGAGGAGTCTGCTTCTCCTTCTCCCACTCTCCCGCTGTGTTCCCTCTCTTGCTGTCTCTCTCTCTCTGTCAAATATATAAATAAATAAAACCTTTTAAAAAAAGATTTCATTTATTTGAGAGAGAGAGAGAAAGAGCATGAGCAGTGGGAAGGGCAGAGGAAGAGAGAGAAGCAGACTCTCTGCTGAGCAGGGAGCCCAATGTAATGGGACTCAATCCCAGGACCTCATGATTATGACCTGAGCCGTCGACAGATGCTTAACCACTGAGCCACCCAGGTGCCTCAAGCCTTACTTTCTTTTGACGCAGCAATTCCACTCTAGGGATTGGCTTGAGGCAGTAATCCAAAGGCAGAAAAAGCCGGGGCACAAAGATATTCACTGCACATGTACGATAGAACTTGAAAGTGACCTCATGCTCAGGATTAGGGACCTCATGCTCAGTGTTAGGGAACTGGTTAACTGAACATAACCCAGCAATGAAGCTTGATAATTATGCAGATTATGTAGAACCATGAACATGCTGATTAAATTAAATGAAGCAAATAAGGCTCAAATTACAGAAAAGCAATGCCTACAATTCTAAAAAAGACAAATAGGCAGAGACAAGTAAATGAACAAAAATGAACATAATTTTTGTGTCAGGGTAGTAGAACTTTGAGTTTTCCTTTTTTTTTCTTTTTAAGCTTTCATTTATTTTTGCTTATTTGTTGTCTTCATAGCAATATGAAGGTCTCCCTTAAACATGATGGATCCTTCACCTGGAGCACAGGTCTCACCAAGCAAGTAGCTTGAAGGCTGCTAGTCACAACAGAAATAAATATAGAGAAGCATAAGTTCTTCCCTAGACAGTGTTTAAAAACAGGTGATGGGCACCTGGGTGGCTTAGTCGGTTGAGTGTCTGCCTTCAGCTCAGGTCATGATCTCAGGGTCCTGGGATAGAGCCCCGCCCCACATTGGGCTCTCTGCCCAGCGGGGAGCCTGCTTCCCCCATCTCTCTTTTTGCCTGCCTCTCTGCCTACTTGTGATCTCTGTCTGTCAAATAAAGAAATAAAATCTTTAAAAAATAATGAAAAACAGGGGATCCATACCACGCTTCCAAACCCTTTCTGAATTCCCAGAAGACACAGTTACTTTGAACTAAATGATGACTGATAGAGATAATAGATTAGCTTTAGGTCAAATCCATGTCGTGGTAGAATCAGTGTGTTCTCCGGACAGTACATTCAGGCCCAGTCAACGGGATTCTGAACGTACATTTTCTTTCTTTTCTCTCCTTCCTTCCTTCCTTCCTTAAGCAGGCTACATCCCCAACATAGAGCTCAATTCAGGGTTTGAACTCACAACCCTGAGATCATGACTGGAGCGGAGATCAAGAGTGGAATTCTCAACTGACTGAGGGGCCCAGTTGCCCCCGAACGTACATTTTCTACAGGAAGAAGCAGTCTGCCTCACAGCCATCCCCAAACACGTGGAAAAGCAGACACTATCTGCATCTGAGAGGCTGGGAATGCAGCCCTTGGGCTCCCTGGTGCAGATTATCATGAAGAGAAGATGGAGAGGGCACAAACAGCAGGATGAAGACAGACGCAGAGATATCCTCCCTTGCCGGTTTACCTAGTATTATTCTGGAAGTTCTGGCTAACTCAAGAAGGCAGGCACCAGAAATAGAACATGTTATTAGAAATGAGGAGGCAACATGACCATTACATAATGAGACAATGTGATCAGCTCCGGGAACATCCAAGTGGCAACTGAAAACTAAAAGGGAATAGGGGAGATGAACAAAGTGACCCCGCTTAAAAAAAAAAAAAAAATCAACAGGTGTATTTTCTGTATCAGCAGTTTCTGATTAGAACTTATCAAGCCACCCTTTTTACAGTAGTGGGGCAAGAAAGACACTACAGTATTTAAATAACCTTACCCGCAGGTAGGCATGATCTGGATAAAGAGAATGATGAACTTTAGGTTTCTCAAAATGTACATGGCAGAGTCAACAGCATTCAAGATGCCCGAGCTAGGTGCTGATACTTGGAAGGAACCCGCCAGGAATCCACTGGCAGGGACCAGGGAGCCCCGAGCCCCAGGAAGGCCCCTGCTCGCCTCTAGGGGTCAGCCTCCACAAGGATGGCCAACACCCCCCTCTGTTGTTCTCAGCAGGAAGTCCACCCCCACAGGGCCCTGTGTAAATAAAGGCAGGGGGCTCCCGGAGTGAGTCCCAGCAGCCGCCCACAAGAATGAGCACATCACATGTGGTAAAATGGAACCATCAGTGGCACGGGCATGAATAATATCATGGTGTTTCTGTAAAAACAGTGAGTGTAAATAGAGATAAGTTTTCAAACGACTAGAAAATATTGACAAGTGTATTATATATGACTTTGCTAGGGTTGCTGAAAGGAAGGCTACAAATGCTGTGGTTTAAACAACAGTGTATTGCTTCTCAGCTCCAGAGGCTAGAAGCTCAAGAGGAAGGTGTGGGCAGGGCTGGTTTTCTCTGAGGCTATGGGGGAGGCTGTGCAGGGCCTCTCCTGTTGGCATGTGGGCCCCCTCTTCTCCTTGTGTGTATGCTTCTGCCTTCAAATTTCCCCTTTCTTATATGGAGTCAGTCATAGTGGATTGAAGTGACCCCCAAGGACCTCAATTAAATTTTATCTCAGTAAAGTCCCCATCTCTAATGAAGGTCACATTGTGAGGTTCTGGGGGCCCCTGGGCCGCCAAGGAGGTAAGGTAGCTGGCGGCAGAACAGCGTCCAGTCTCCTGTGGGCATCCCAGAGAGACTTCTGGAAATAATCTGGAATGCTAAGGGTCTGATACCAGAACTATCCTGGGAGAAGCAGCCTCCCCCCACCTCCTGCCACTCCGCATCTGTCCACTTGCGGGGGCGCCGTCCTGACTTCGGTCACCAAGAGGAAGGACAGCCAAGGGCACGCCAGGTCAACCTCCAGCCCTCAAGGGGCAGCCACCTCCAGCTCCCCTCCCCTTCCCTCCGCCCACCTCGGAACCACAGATGCGGGGGAGGGGGGCGGGGGGGGAGGGTTTGAGGGGGGATTGGGGGAGGAGGGGATGGTCAGAGGAGGAGGAGGGCAAAGTGCCCGGCAGAGCTTGGTCAGCATTTCCTGACCTCCACCCCGGGACCCGGGCGGCCCCTGGGGCCACGTGGTTGGGGCTCCGCCAGGGCAGTCCAAGGAGACGCGGCGAAATGCAGGGTTCTGAGTCCCCTTCTCGGGCGTCCCCCGTCCCCGAACGGTGAGCCCTGTGGCCTCGCGGGAGGCCCACGCTGGGAGCGGCCCTGGCGCCATGGGCCGGTGGGCTGCGGGTCGTGGCTCCGGGGCCGCACTGCGCGGGTCGCGCTCGGGGCGGGGCCCCACTGGGCACGCAGCCGGGGCTTCCCCGGTGTCCGCGCAGGCCTGAGGGCAGTAACCTGCGGCTGGCATCCCTGGTCCGACAGGGAGCGGGGAGGAGCTGGCTGCCCGGTGGGACCAGCCTGCAGGGGGCAGGTCGGAGGAGCCCTGGAAGAGCGAAGTAGAGGAAAATTTGCAAGGGGAGGCGCCTTATACACAGTGGGGCCTGTTACCCCTCAGGCTGGGCTTCAGGACCCCGATGCCAGCCCGTCCCCTACCCCATTGCTCACCACCTCGCAAGAGAGATTGCAAAGGAGCTTAAGGTCCAGAGGGACTGTAGCTGTAAATGCGAAAGGTAAAGCCATAAACTTTTGGAAGAACTCATAGAAGAATACGTTCATGCGGAAGGCAAAGATTTCCTAAACAGAACGCAAAAAGCATTAACACTAAAGGACAAGAAAGATGCCTTGAATGAGTCGACTGCATTAACATTTAGAATTTCTCTTCATCAAATGACTCCACTAAGACCGTGAAAAGACAAGCCAGAGAGTGGAGGAAGGTATTGGCAGTATGTATATCCCACAAAGGGTTCATATCCAGAACCTACAAGGAATCTATATATTTACAAGAAAGGGCAGAAATTCCCAAGGAAAAAGAAACACAGCCATGGATTTGGACAGGCACTGCATAACAGAGTCCAGCCACAAGACAAGAAGCACTGAGCCGGGTACCCCCTTACTGGTCATCAGGGAAAGGCAAGTAGAAGCTGCCGTGGGCCCTCTCTGCACCCCCCAGAATCACTAACACGGAGAGGGTGGGAATGGGAATCTCAGCCAAGCATGCAGAACGACCGTGACCTTCATGCACAATAAAGGAGAAAATGGGTCTGACGGCTTTGGAGAATTGGTAGGTTCTCCTAAATGAACAAATGCTCACAACCCAGCAGTCCCACCCTTGGGTATATATACATAGAGTCAGGGGGGGAAAGGCATTTATTCCATCACTTGGTTTTTAAACTTCATACTATGGTTTTGAACTCTATTCCTGTTGCCATGTAGAGATCCTTAGTGTTCACTTTAACAGGCACCTGTTATTCCTTTGTAAGAGTAGTTCACAATTGTTTATGCGGTTTCCTACTGGTGGACATTTAGGTCGTTTTCAGGTATTTGCTATTACAAACAGCATCACTGCAATAAGCACAGTGGAAAAAGCAACCTGCAACGCAGGGGCAGAGTTTCTCCAAGGCTGGTCCCCAGAAATGAAATTGCCGGTTGTTGGAGTACCTCATTTTCAACTTGGCTGACTTTGCCAAATTGGGCTTCTAGGTGGTCCTACTACTTCGCATGCCCACAACCAGTCTATGACAGCTTGCATTTCCCTGTACCTCCGGGCTCTGACAGCTTTGTGAATTTTGCCCTCCCATTGCCTTTTTTACAATGGTCTCTCTCCTTAGTTTTAACCTGCATGTCTCGAATGATGAATTTGTACTTTCTTGTTCTAAATAATATTTACTTTCATCCCTAACCTTGTGGTCATAATTGAGTATACTTTTTAAAGAGGCCCTCCTGACACTGTGACAAACCCCTCCAAGTTTCTTAGGCACGGTGGGGGGCAGAATAATGCCTCCCCCTCACACCCCGAGATGTCCGCGTCCTAATCCCTTGAACCTGTGGATATGTGACCTCACATGGCAAAAGGGATTCTGCAGATGTGATTAAGAGAAAGAGTTTGAAGTGGGGGGAGATTATCCTGGATTAGCCTAGTGGGCCCTAATTGTAAAGATAAGAGGGAGGCCGGAGGGTTGAAGTGAGTGAGTGAGCTGTGAAGATGGGAGCAGAGGTCAGAGAGAAAGAGATTTGAAGATGCAATGCTGCAAGCTGTGAAGATGGTAGAAGGGGCCATGAGCCAAGAGACACAGGTGGCTTCTGGAAGCTGAAAAGGCAAGGAAACTGATTTTCCCTTGGAGCCTCCAGAGGGAGCACAGCACCGAAGACACCGTGATGTTGGTCTCCCACCCGCTGAACTGTAAGAGAACAAATGTTTGAAGCCACCAGGCTTGTGGTCAGTTGCCACAGCAGCCATGGCAAATGAATCCAGCCTTGTGTCCATACCTATCTACATCAGAACATTTCTGGGATCCCACTCTACAGAAGCCCGGCAGGGCAGCTGACTTTCCCCTCTTTTGCCCAGCTAGCAACAGATCACCAAGGTCTTTTACACACACACACACACACACACACACAGCCACACCCTCGGGGAGAGGCAGTGATGCTTCCTAACATTCCTGTCGCTTCGCACAAGTCCCAGCCCCTGCCGGTAGGGGGGGCCCAGAAGCCATGTAGACACAACGGGAGAGGCAATCTTGTTGAGTCTCCAGGCGGAAGACTCCCATTGCCCAGTGGGCATCGGCGGAGGGAGGGAGCTCCTCAGAGAGGTGCAGAGCAGAGCAGGACTCGGACGATGTTAGTTGCTACCTCAATGTCCGTCCTTCTCGTCCTTCTCAGTCACAAAGCTCTATTTCTCACGGGGCAAATTGCTTCATCTCCCTTGGCACTAGAGTGGTCTCATGTCTGGGCTGTGAATGGAAGACTGCTCACGTGGGTTTGACTCAGGTGGGAGACAGCTCCCTTTGCCTTCCTGAGCCACCCGGGTTCTTGGAAGTGATTCGGAGAAGCAGGCATTTTAGAGGCCAGAAGATTCTCTTTATCCATCCAGTTGGCTTAATTGAGGTGGTGGTGGGGAGGACCTTCTCGTCAGCATTGCCAAGTGCTTCCCTTGTACCAGAACCCTCCACACCTCCACCCCTACCCCCACCCCCATCCGGCCCTCCCTAATGCAGGGTGGGCTTGTCTACTGGTTCTGTGCAAGCTCAATTACTCCATTACATTAGCCATGGGAGAGGGGCGGGTAGAGCTTCTGGGGGCTCAGGGGTCTGGCGTGTGAAGGCTATGGCACAATAACAAGTGCACCCCACATGGCTCCTCTCTGGGCCACACAGAGAATTCACACGCTGTTCCTGCTGCCCTGTCTTCCGTTCTACCCGCCATCAGTCCATGCTGCTCTACTTGAAATTCTTCGGTAGCAGCACACAGAAACCCTCTCAGACTTTCTCCAAACTTAGCATCTCTTAACTGGGGGCAGGTCAGGCGGCAAGTGTCAGCATTCTAGAAGGCATTCAGGAATGGAAATTTCTGGGTGCCTGCGTGGTCTCGCATACCGCTGCATCCCCCTGCCTCTCTCCATCACTCACTCCCCTTCCATCGGGCTCCCCCTGCTTGTGTGAAGACTGGCAATGTCTATTGCCATGCCTAATGCCTATTCCCATGACCATCCGCCTGGCCGGTGGGTGCTGAGTCAGCCAAGAGGGGATTTATCTGTCCACCGAATTGATTAAGAACACACCATGTGCCGGACCCTCTGTTAGGCTTAGCAGCCATGCTGATAAAAAGACGAGGATGGCTCTGCTCTTGTTGAAGGCGTTGAGGGCAGACAGTTTATGGTTTAATGGGATCTGGGCAGCCCTAGATGGGAATCACAGAGCACTAGAAAATCTGCATAAAAATCCATGGCTCAGAGGGAACTCATTACCCACCATCACAAAATTAGATGCGAAATCAGCTGATAAGAAAATAACCACCGTCCACTTATAAAATGAGCCTCCCTTTACCATCTAAAAATAAATATGGCAAGTGACATGAGTGAAGCTGCAGTGAAGATCTCCGAAATTCTGTCCCTTTGAGAAAGCAACAAAACGCTGGCAAAAATGGTCCGAGCCAACTTGTTGGAACTCTGGAAATGAACCAGAGATTTGCAAGAACTCAGGAAGCACTTATCCAAAAGAGCAGCTGCATCTTAGTAAGAACAGCAGACTCTGCGTTGTCTTAACTTACTCTGGCTCCATCCCCTGCTCCCAGCCCAGCAGCAGCCTGGAATGAGAGACTGAGACTCAGACAATGGCCAGACCCCATATGAAAATGGAATGCTGACCCACAATCGGCAGCAGCCTGCCCAGGACACCAACCCTGTGGACCAGGCTCACCCCAAGAAGCCAGCCTGCTGGAAGTCAGACTTGCTGGGAGCCAGACTGCTGTCTCGAGGAACAATCCAGGAAGCTCAGCGATTACTTCTGTAATGGTCTGCCACACATGGTCAGGACCGGACATTCGACACCTTTCCTAAGTTTTGTCCCCACTTCCAGCTTAGGATCAACCAGGCAGAGCCAAACACACTAACCAATCCCAGAGGGCTGCCTCCACCTTTCCCAGGCCAGGGGCTCCCATCAGGATGCACCTGGAGCCTTCTTTTTCTCCCACTCCTCTGCCTGCCCGTGAGTCTCCGCCAAAATGTAATGGAGGGTGGCTGATTTCCTTACCAGAGTAGGTTCTGAGAAAACAGCCTTTGCTTTTCTCATTTGGTTGGTCTTTGTTGATTTCTACAAAATAAGAGAATTAATAAAGAATTGTCGTTATTTGATCTGTTGGGTAACTCTCTGAAAGACCCCTGAAAAGGTTTGTCTTTATTGTTTTTTATTTTTTACTTTTTTAAAAGATTTTATTTATCTACGTGAGAGAGAGAGGGGAGAGAGATAGTGCATAGGCAGGGAGGGAGGCAGAGGGAGAAGCAAGCTCCCCGCTAAGCAGGGAGCCTGACACAGGACTCCAATCCCAGGACCCTGGGATCATGACCGGAGCTGAAGGCAAATGCTTCAGTGACTGAGCCATCCAGGTGCCCCTGATTTGTCTGTATTTTGCCTTACTTGGACCTCATCTAGTGCCAAAGCCAGTGCCTCTCGCTTTTGTGCAAGCTCCCATTTCAACAGGGAGAATCGGCCATCCACTGACTGACTTGATGGTTTCCAGAATCCGTGTGCCTGTGTGTATTGTCCCTTTGCCTCTAGTCTCATGTCCAAAGTGACCCAGGATGGCACCTTATCCCCACCTACTTCAGTGAGATGACAGTTAGATCCTCTTGCCACAGTCTGCATTCCCTCCGGGGTCCCACAGCTTCCCCAGTGAGAACGCCTCTAGGAGAGCAGTGTGACTTGTGGATAGTAATAGACATCCTGCACTCTTGCTATAAACACTCATTCTGGAGTCTTTTTGTCAATTCTTTGGGATTTTTACATAGATGATCTTATTTTTTTTAAGATTTTATTTATTTATTTGACAGACGGAGATCACAAGTAGGCAGAGAAGCAGGCAGAGAGAGAGGAGGAAGCAGGCTTCCTGATGAACAGAGAGCTGGGGCTCAATCCCAGGACCCTGGGATCATGACCTGAGCCTAAGGCAGAGGCTTTAACCCACTGAGCCACCCAGGCGCCCCTAGATAATCCTATTTTAAGGATATAAATCTTTTTATTTTTAGAGAGAGGAGGGGGAAGGCAGAGGGAGAGAGAAAATTTTAAGCAGACTCCACGCCTATAGCGGAGCCCAACATGGGGCTCGAGCTCATGACCTCAGCCCAAATCAAGAGTTGGATACTTAATGGACTGAGCCACCCAGGCACCCTGAAAGATATATATCTTTTTATTATATGATTATATAACTATATACAGAATGTTATAGTATTATATAATTATATAATTTTATATCATATATTATTGTTTTATAAATACAGTATATTATATTGATATAGCATTATGTTGTATATTTTATAATTGTAGTTTACATATATTAGTTATATATACATAAAACAAGGCAAAAATCTTATATATTTATCCACATCATTACTGTTTCTGATGTTCTTCATTTCTTTGTTGTGGGTCCATACATCCAATCCATCTGGTGTAGTTGTCCTTCTTCCTTTAACATTTCTTGTAGCATATGTGTGCTGGTGATGAGTTATTTCAGTTTTTCTGTATCTGAAAATATGTTTATTTTGCCTTCATTTTGAAGATATTTTCTCTGGGCACAAAATTCTAGGTTGCCAGTGTTTTCATTCAGTATGTTAATGACTTTCCCCCACTGTCTTCTACCTTGCATTGTCTCTGATGAGAAATTTGCCTTTATCCCTGTCTTTCTTTCTCTGTGTGTAACATCTTTTTATCTCTGGCTGCTTTTACGATTTTCTCTTTAGCACTTGTTTTGATCCTGTTTCTTGTAATTGGAGTTTGTGGAGATGTGTGGATCTATGGATTTCTAATGAAATCTGGAGCCATTTATGCTATTATTTCTTCAGATAGTTTTTCTGTCACCTGGTCTCTCCTCCTCCATCAATCTCCAATTACACATGTGTTAGATTGCTTAAAGTTGGTCCCACAGCACACCAATATTCACTTTTTAAAAATTTTCTTTTCTGGGGTGCCTGGGTGGTGCAGTTGGTTAAGCGTCTGGCCCTTGGTTTTAGCACTTGGATGGTGATCTCAGGGTTGTGGAATCAAGCCCCGCATCCAGCTCTGTGCTCAGCAGGGAGTCTGCTTGAGACTCTGTCCTTCTCCCTCTACCCCTCCCTCCACTGCGCTCTCTCTCAAATAAATAAAGAAACCTTACAAAAATAAAAAAATTCTTTTTTCTCTGTTTCATTTTGAATAGTTTCTATTGTCTGCAAGTTCACTCATCTTTTATTCTGCAATGTCAAATCTGCCATGAATCCTATCCAGTATATTTTCCACCTCCCACATTGTGATTTACATCTGTAAAAGTTTGATATGTGCTTTTTTTTAAAAAAAAAGAACACTCCATACCCAGCGTGAAGCCCAAAGTGGGGCTTGAACTCACAACCCTGAGATCAAGACCTGGGCTGAGATCAAGGGTTGGATGCTTAACTGACTGAGCCACTCAGCACCCCATTGATTTGTGTCCTTTAAAATGCCTTCCATATCACTACTTTACTTTTCAACATATGGAATCAGTTACATATCAGTCTGTATTCAATAGGACATAGAAAACACACAGAGATTTAAAAAAGGGAAGTTTAGTATAAAGAGGTATTAGATTCTGATAAAAGAATGATTATAAACTATAAAAAGGTTGTATATGGTGCTCTAGGACCAAGGGAGAGGGCCCCCGGAGAACCCTCACCAAGGCTGGGGTTTGGAACTTACTGGAGAGATTGTAGGTGCAGCCAACTGGGGAACAGAGAATTTTACTGGTTCATCCTAGCCAGAGCTGGTCTGTAACCACTGGGCTAGCAGGAACCCATCCCCCAGACTTCAGGCTGGAACTAGACCATTAACCAATGCTCAGGCACATTGGTATGGGGAGGGAGTGGGGTCTGTGCAGGTAGATGGGGGTGAGGGCTAGGTACACAGGTGAGCAGAAGCCAGCAGAGTGCTGGTGGAGGCAGGAGGCCCCCTGTGCATAGTGTCTGTGTCAGAATGGTCATAGGAAGGGTGTCACCAGGTCAGACTGCAAGACTGTTAGAGGATCCATGTGTTCTGGGCACACATGCTAGGGGGAGATCACTAACACACATTCTCACACAAACCCTGCTGACCCAGCCTGCAGCGGGTGGACATAGTAGGAGAGCCCTTCTGCTTGAAATGTCCTTTCAGGGTGCTCTGCTGTGAAGGCTTATCACTGTGCTCATGGCCAGGGAAAGGCTTAAAGGAATTCACCCCATTTCCATAGAACATGTACTGAAGGGGGAATTTGGAATTGAGAGGTAATAAATTGATTACTGACCTCAGTTATGATAACTTCCTGAATATTCTTGTCTGTGAATTTGAAAATCTGTGTCAACTCTCCATTAGTTTGAATTGATTAGTGTTTGTCCTCATCATGGGTCATACTTTCCTGTTTCTCTGGGCACCTGGTAATTTTTGCGTGGGTGGGAGTCTGTATTCCCATCAATATCCTTGAACTTCATGCTGGGATGCAGTGAAGTTGCTTGGAAACAGTTTGATTCTTTTGGGTCTTGTTTTGAAGGTTTGTTGGTTGGACCAGAACAGTGCTCAGGTTAGGGCTAATTATTTCTACTCCTGAGCAAAACCCTCTGTGTACACTCTGCTGTGTCTCAGGAGTTGAGCTTTCCAATCTGGGTGGCAGGAACAGGCACCACTCTCAGACTGAAGTGGGCTCTAGACTGTTTTCACTCTACTCCTTCTGGCTGTTTCTGCTGCAGGTAGTTTCCTCACACATGTATGCTTGAGCCCTCTCTCTCGCTCTGCCCCTCTCTTCCCCCTGGGAGCTCATTGTCCTGTGTTTTCTGGTGTGCTGTGTCTTGAAAACTATTCTTTCTACTTATTGGCCAGGGTCAGAAGTGTCCTGAGATGCTTAGCCAACATCCAAGTGGAAGTTTTGAGATGATCCCAGTGAGGGATTCTCACTTACTCCTCACACGTGTCTCCGTGCTGCAGGTGAGAGCCAGGCTTCCATGCCAGGCAGACCATGACATCCCAGTTTGACCTTCAGTTGACCGGGGTCTAAGGTGCTCTGATCCACGGTTTTCATCTTTTTCTCTGTACGCTGGGCATCGTAACAGTACCTGCCTCAGGGGACTGTTAGGAGAAGCAAAAGAGTGAAACATGTAAAACATAGCGAGCGCTCAATAAGCAGATGGCGTTGTCATGATGAGTTATAGAATTGGCAATGGGGGCTCCTGGGTGGATCCATCGGTTGGGTGTCCAACTCTTGATTTTTGGCTCAGATCATGAACGTGGGGTCATGAGGTCGAGCCCTGTGTTGGGCTCTGTGCTGGGTGTGGAGCCTGCTTGGGATTCTCTCTCCCCTCTCTCTGCCCCTCTCCCCACTTGTCCTTGTTCTCTCTCTCTCTGAAGAAGAAGAAGAAGAAGAAGAAGAAGAAGAAGAAGAAGGATTAGGAATGACACAAAAGAAATGATAGCTATTCTGAAATCCTGCACCTTGTATGTTTATCATTAATTGAAAAAGAATCTTGGGCTGTACCAAAGACACCTGGGAATTCATTAAATAGTCGGAGAGTTGGAAATATGTCCTTGATATGTAACTGTGACAGGGCTACTGAGATGTAGTGGGCAGGCTGTCCCTACCACATGACAGCTGTGACCGTCACGGCTCTGGGAGGACCAAGGTCTCTTCTGAGACCCCAGATGACTTGGATACTCCCTTTCTAGAGACCACCCTACAGTGTGGGAAAACAAACCCCAGAAACTGGGGTTTGGAACTGCCTTGGGTGAAAGTAGTAAAAAAACTCCAGAGACTGGGGCACCTGGGTGGTCAGTGGTTTAAAGCCTCTGCCTTCGGCTCAGGGTCAACCCTCATCCCAGGGTTCTGGGATCGAGCCCCGCATCGGGCTTTCTGCTCCGCGGGGAGCCTGCTTCCTCCCCTCTCTGCCTGCCTCTTGTGATCTCTGTCTGTCAAATAAATAAATAAAATCTTAAAAAAAAAAACTCCAGGGGCACCTGGGTGGCTCAGTGGGTTAAGCCTCTGCCTTCGGCTCGGGTCATGATCTCAGGGTCCTGGGATCAAGCCCCGCATCGGGCTCTCTGCTTAGCAGGGAGCTTGCTTCTCCCCTCTCTCTGCCCGCCTCTCTGCCTACTTGTGATCTCACTCTCTCTGTCAAATAAATAAATAAATAATAAATATTTTAAAAAAAACTCCAGAGAAAATATTTCTAGCATTCTGGGTGTGTTTGAGGAATAGAGAAGTCAAGAACTGGCCAGGAAGGAGGGTGTAGTGTAAAGTTAACTCAGGTACATAGACATATGGTTCATTGGTGGAACTCGAGTTGCACCAGATAATTAGTCCTCGGGACATCTTGCTCAGAAGAAGGCTCTTATCTGCAGGTGTGAATCAGAGCTGTTTTGGGCAGTTGTGCGGGTGTGCACTGCATAACTCAGGGCCACTATTAACATCATACATAATCATTACATGGCCAAGAATTGGCTAGGGTGCAGACTTTTGGCTTTACCAAGTCAGATGCCTTTGTCTTTCTGGACTAGCCACGGGAAATCTGAGAGCCTGCCAGAACACACACCCTGTAAGGCTCCCCTGATCCTGGGAATATGTCACCCTACAACTCTAACCCAAGGGCCCTACCAGGGACAACTTCAAAATCTCCTCATTGGGGGATGTGGCAGACAGACCCTAGGGCATATGAACAGACTCTTGAGGAATGACCCAAGTTCTTAACCTTGTAATACATAATTACCTCCCCCTGAGTGTGGGTGGAACCTGTGACTTTCTTATAACCCATGGAATATGGCAAAGGTGATGATGTCACTCCCATGACTACCTTCCCATATAGATATGGGGGTGGGGAGCGAGAGGGCATCCTCCATCTCCCCAGTGCACACTAACACACCGGAGAGTCTCCTTGTTGGCTTAATAAAGTAAGGTACCGTGGTGTGGGAGTTCATATAGTGAGGGACATAGCAAGGACCAGAGGGGGAATTCCAGTCAACAGCCAGCACACAGGGTTCTCAGTCACTCGGCAGAAAGAAGAGAAATTCTGACAGCAGCCTGAATGCACTGGGAAGCAGGTCCTTCCCTGGTTGGGTCTCCAGATGAGAGAGCGGTCTGCCCAACACCTGGATGATGCCTTGTGAAACCCCGTGGTTTCAGAGGCCCTTGCCAGGCTGTGCCTGGACGCCCGTCCAGACATGAGACATGTCTGTTGTTGGAAACTGCTGAGTTCCTGGTGATTTGTTACACAGCAGTAGGTAACTAGGATGGGGCTCTTGGGAGTACAGTTCAGTTGGAAGGAGAAATTGTCTTCAATGGTGAAGGAGACTTGTGTTCAAGTGGTACACATGCTATCTTGTGTCCAGCTGTGTGTTTATTTGGGGTGCTTTGGGGGTGCAGATGGAATTATGGTAGGTAAAGTCCCTTCAGGCCACCTTGGCACTTGGCAATCGGCCCAGGTGGCTGCAGGAGGATAAGGGGCAGGGCTGGAACCCCGCTTGTGGGACAGGATATTTGTTTGGAATGGTATCATACAGTTAACTGGTGTGCAAAGGGTTGTTGTTAGCATTTTAACTTTTGGACCCAGTTCGGTTAGGTTAGCTATTAAAAATTGTAGTGTACAGGGCGCCTGGGTGGCTCAGTCAGTTAAGTGACTGCCTTCGGCTCAGGTCATGGTCCTGGAGTTCTGGGACATGGTCCTGGAGTCCCACGTCAGGCTCCCTGCTCGGCAGGGAGTCTGCTTCTCCTGCTGATCTCTCTCCTCTCGTGCTCTCTCTCTTTCTCAAATAAATAAATAAAATCTTTAAAAACAAATTGTAGTGTAGCACATGAAACATTGGGCAGTATGCAACCGCCTAACACACACACACAGCAAAAATCCAAACAGTTCAAGAGGACATACAACCTTCCTTCCTAACCCAGTCCTCAGTAACCTTCTCCCGAGGCAACCGCTGTTAAGTTTCTGGCTTGACTTACTAGAAATTATCAGTGGACACGTGGGATCATATTATTTTGTACTTTTCACTTAACAGAACATTGTGGAGATTCATTCCCTATTGCTATTTATGCATCCTACTGTTCTTTTTAGGGGCGGCATGGTTGTCTGCTGTGTGGGTGGATGTGTGGCCCCTGCGTTGCCCTGCCTTGCCCTGCCTGGGAATAGCCCTCAAAAGATCCTCCAGAATGAGCCACAGTTCAAGGTCAAGACTGTCTCAATGCACACACAGCCAAAGCCATCTACCCTCACCTGGGAAAGGAGAGCAAGACACCTAGACATAGCTCCGCTCAACCAAACCCGAGCCTACCCCAGGCCAGAACCAATAAGGCTCCTGCCAGCTGTGCTCATGTCCCAGTTTGCCCCAAGAAGAATTTCAGGAGCATCTTTGAGGCTTTTGTAACCAAAAGCCTATTGGATTTCCCAAAGCACAAAAACAGGCTGTCCTGGAGCTAGATATCTCCATCCTAGAGGTGGGGTGGGCGTAGAGGGGTGGAGGGAGTGAAGGGGGTGGAGGGAGAGAGGAGGGTGGGGGGGGGAGAGAGATGAGGGGAGAGAGGGATAGAGAGATGTTTGCTACTTGCATAGAATGGACTGCCCCGTCCCTTCCCATCTCTCCCCATCCTCCCCTCCCAACTCCCACACATATGTCCAGTCCCTTCCTTGCCCCAGGTGTGGGGTACATTGGTTACCATGGAGGCTTCCTCACTCCCCGGGGAACCAGAGAGGCTTTACAGCATTCACAGTGAAATATTTGTTCTTCAAGTCGTGACTGGCAATATATTTAGAGCCTGCAGCCATCCTTTAGCTGTGGGGCTTGGGGGCTCTGGTGTCCCTCCTACGGAGAGTCCGGGGGTGGCCTCAAGTGATCTGGGTTGTCAGGTTGTCACAGCTGAGCTCCAGGAACTAAGACCCATCCTTTTCCCAGAGCTGGTGCCACCTGCTGACTCTTCAAACAAAGAATCCCTCAAGTACTAACTGGGGTTTCCGCAGCCCAGAGGACAGCTAGCTTGATGGGATGTCCTTTCCCACATGTTTGACTTTGCCAAGAAAGAAGGTCATTTCTGCAACTCTACTCGATCAGTTGTCCACAGTGCCTCTCTCAAACCTGTGATGTTTAAACCATCCTCCTTGGCACCCCTGCACCATCATTTTTGCCAGCGGATTTGAATTGCCGTGTTGGATATTTTCATCCGACAATCTACAGGGAGACTGACTCACAAAGACTGGTGGGAGCAGGACAGCCACTGTTTTTATCATTTTAAAATAAATGTTTTTATTTTAGAACAGTTTTAGATTTACAGAACAGCTGCAAAGAGATGCAGAGAGTCCCCACCTTCCCTGTACTGTAAACCGTGTTCTTCGCATCCCACGTACGTGGTGCTCAGGTTACAATTAGCCAGCCAATATGACTACATATCAGTACTAACCCAACTTTCTACTTTGTTCAGATTGCCTTAGCTTCCCCCTAATGTCCTTTTTCTATATTCGGGATCCCACCCAGGATACCACATGAATTTCCTTGTCCTGTCTTCCGAGGCTCTTCTTGGCAGGACTATTTTTCCAAACTTTCCTTGTTTTTGATGCCCTAGACCATTTTGAGGAGGACAGGTTATATATTTTATAGGATACCCTCAATTTAAATTGGCTTGACATCTTCCTCATGATTAGACAGAGGCTGTGGTTTCTTGGGAGGAGGCCCACAGAGCTGAAGTGTCATTCTCAGCACATCATACTGAAAATACATGTTAGCAACACAACTTACCACGGATGATGTCAATGGTGGCCACCTGGTTGTGCTGGTGTTTGCCCGATTTCTCTACTGTAAAATGACTTTTATTTTACCATTACCTTTTTTTTTTTCAATTTTGAAAGTTAAGCTATAATCCACTGGACAGAAAACTCACCATTTTAAAGTATCCAATTCAATTTCTTTTAGTATATTCCCGATTATGAGCAGCCACCGCCACTAATTCTAGAACATTTGTATTATCACCCCCAAAGGAACCCCGCACCTGCTAGCAGTCACTCCCCATTCTCCTCTTTCCCCAGCCCCTGGCAACCACTGATCTACTTTCTGTCTCTATGGGCTGGCCTGTTCTCCACTTTGCTCATAAATGGAATCCTATAATAAGTGGCCTTTTGTGTCTGACTTCTTTCTCTTAGCATGTCTCTAAGAGTCACGTATGTTGTAGCAGGTATTAGTGCTTCATTCTTTTTTACGGATGAATAACGCCCATGGTAGGGAAGGATATGTTCCATTCGTTCATCCATTCGTCACTTGATGAATATTTGTGTTGTTTCCACTTCTTGGCTCTTCTGAATAATGCTCTTAGAAACATTCATGCACGGATGTTTACATGGGGATATGTCTTCAGATCTCTTGAGTATAGACCTTAGGGTGGAATTCCTGGGTTATATGTTGAAGAGTTTAAGAGGTTCTCCCCAAAGCTGATAATTATTCACATCTCCATTAATATTGTCATACTGGATTTTATCCCTCATAAAATTTTGCCAACATGATGTACAAAAAAATGGTATCTCATTATTGCTTTAATTTGCATTTCCCTGATCGCCTTGAGAAAGGGTGTCTTTTGTTCATTTGTCATATATCTTTTCATGTTTATTCATATACTGCCATTTCTCCTCTGTGTTTCTCATGCTCTATAAACCATTCCAGAGCATAGAATAAGATGGACATTTTCCAATTCATTTTACAAAGGTAGCACAAGCCAGAGAGCTCGCAAAATCCTGAAAAGAGGGTACCCCAGAGAAAAACTACAGACCCATTTATGAATAGATATGCAAAAAGTACTAAAGGAAATGGAACCATTTTGTGCATAAAACTCATTCCTGAAAATGTGTACACCATCAGATCACCAAGCAGAGTGCTATTATAGAGTGTAATAATTTGTTTACGGGCAAAGGGCTTGTGCAGAAGTCTCGTGAAGAAGACTCCTCTAGCCAGAATCCAGAGGAGAGAAGGCTGGCTTCTCGGTCATCAGATGTATGTAAAACGAACAGCAGTGAGAGTAACTGGAAACTGACGCGTGCTGATGGGTGGGGGGTGGTGCAAACATTTATAATGGATCTAACAATATTTATAGAACATTTATGGATTGCTTTACCCTGAACATTCCATTCTTTTTTTTATTAAAGATTTTATTTATTGATTTGTCATAGAGAGAGCACAAGCGGGCAGAGTGGGAGGCAGAGGCAGAGAGAGAAGCAGGCTCCCTGCTGGACAAGGAGCCTGATGTGGGACTCAATCCCAGGACCCTGGGATCATGACCTGAGCCGAAGGCAGCGGCTTAACCCCCTGAGCCACTCAGGCATCCCTGAACATTCCATTTCTAAACACTTGTTTCTAAGGAAGAAAATAAGGATGTGCACATTAGAGTGTTGTAAACAGCAATAAGCAAATAGACAAAACCATTGCCTTTAGGAGCTTATAAAGACTGTGTAGTTGTGTGTGCATGTGTGCGCGTGTGTGTGGTCACTTTTTAAAGTGACTTTTTTTAGACTGGAAAAGTCACTTACAAACCACCATGAGCCTTTTTGTTTGTTTGTTTGTTTATCTACCATCTATGTTCCTAAGTACGAATTGCAGTTAAGAAGACTTTCTACCATATATACTATATGTTAAAAATTACCTGAATGGTAAGAATTAAGGCTTCTTATTTATTTGTTTTGTTTACCTATATTTTCTATAATGTATAGGTTACTTCTATAATTAAAGAAGTTATTTTTAAATACTATTTGGCATGACAATAAGAAATCGAGGGGTCTGGCTCAGTTGGAGGAATATTCAACTCTTGATCTTGGGGTTGTGAATTTGAGCCCCACATTAGGTGCAGAGATTACTTAAAAATAAAATCTTAAAAAAAAAAAAAAAGAAATCAAGGGAAACTGCTAAGCTGTTAAATGCCTAACAAAAGAGGATTGGCTGATGAAGTCGTGGTTTACAGAGTTACAAGTACAATGAATGAATTGAATAAACCCCTTTGGGTACCTACTATGTGGGGGCTCTCACAGTGGTTCTGTGGCCATTCTGGGCTGTAGGTGTGATCATGCTTGTAGTGAAGAAGAGAGGGAGTGGAGTAAGAGAGAGAGAAGGACAGCCTTGGGCTGGACGGGTGGCAGGTGGAAGGTGTCCTTGTCTAGGGATGGCCTCCTGTGTTGTGTCCCCAGGAGGGGGAGGGTGGGAGGTGGGGGGAGGGGGGGGCTGCTGACTCGAGTGCGCCCCTAGCGATCGGATGTGTGCCTTGTGCGAGTGTTCTCCCCCTGTTCCCCAGTTCCTGGCCCTGGATCAGCTGTACCCCAGGTGGTCTTTCTTTCCAGAGCCTCCAGACCTCTGGGGAGCCCCTCGCAGGACCCAGCTGGTGGCAGCCCAGTGTCTTTCAGGCCAAGCGGGAAAGGCGCCCAAGGCACAGGGAGCAGCTTGTGTTGGCAGTAGGTCCAATTTATTCCCTGAAACACAAAATCACTTACAATTGTGTGTGACCATCTCCTGGGCTAGGACTCAACAACTAGAAAGCAGTTTCCATTCTCATTTTTAATGAGAATTTAATGAATTTTAATTTAATGAATTTTAAATAAATAAAATAAATTTTATTTATTTGTTTATTTAGACCCTGAGTGGGGGTGGGGCAGAGGGAGAGAGAGGATCTAAGCAGACTCCCCCTCAGAGTGCCGAGCCCCAGGAGAGGCTCAATCTCATGACCTTGACATCATGACCTGAGCTGAAATCAAGTGTTGGACGCTTAACCAACTGAGCCACCAGGCACCCCTGAAAAGCAGGGACCTTTTTAAAACCACCAGGAAGGAAACCATGGACAAAGAAAGTCCCCCTTCCAGACCCAGCAATAGGAATTCACTGTTATATGGATACCGGTTTGGAAAAATTTTAAATTTATTATTTATTTATTTTTCACCCATTCGATATGTATCATTCAGTGGCCTTCACTGTGTTCATCATGTCGTGTAACCATCATCACAATCAAATCTAGAACACTCTCATTATTCCAAAGAGAAACACCACACCCTTCAGTTGTCACTCTCTCAAACGGCACCCCCCCACTGTCTCCCCTTAGCCTACACGAACATCACTCTACTCTCGGTCTCTATATACTGGCTGTCTATTTAGGACATTTCATGTAAATGGAATTATAAGAGACACAGTCCTTGGTGGTCAGCTTCTTAAACTCAGCTTGTGTACAAGGCTCCTCTGTGTTGTAGCATGCACTGGTACATTGTTTCTTTGTATTGCTGCAAAATAGTTCCTTGCATTATTTCATTGCATTATATCCCACCCCTGATTTATCTCCATCTATCAGTTGATGAGCGTTTGAATTGTTTCCAGGGTTTGGCTCTGATGAATAAAGCTGCTATGGGCACCTAACATAGAAGCTTTTGTGTAAACGTGTGTTTTCATGTCTCTCAGGTGTAGACCTAGAAGGAGTATTACCCCACTGCATTGTAACTCTATGTTTAACCTTTTGTAGGGCCGCCCAACTGTTCATTCCCTGCTGGTGGGAGTATCATAGGATGCAAACATTTTGGAAAATTTTTTAATTGAAAATTGGGGGTGGGGGAGAAAGAAGGGTGCCGGAAAGACTGTTTTCCCGTTGGCAGCCTGGGTTAAGATGAAAGGTTGCAGGCCTCTCAGCGGTGGGAGCTAAGCGAGGCAGTCGGCTCTGGGGGAAGGTAGAGTACAGGAATCAAGAGACCACCCCTGGCCCTTGCCCCACTTTCTTCTCCTGGGCAAGACCTAGAGCCTTCCTTGAACCCGATCGGCTGTGGGGAACCAGAGTTCAGGGCAGGGGCTCCCCAAGTTGGTCTCCATCCAGTGGTTTCCTAAAGGGATTAGCTGGGCAGCACTCGGGGACAGAGGTGGCCCAGGATGGCTTAGGCTGGAAGGTGCAAAGGTCCTGCAAAGGGAAGCCTCTTTGGACTTAGGACACCTGGAGTTGTAAACACCTGGTTGTGACCTGTCCAAATGCACACACAGCTGGACGCAACCGCCTCTGCCTGTCCTCACCCTCCCTGAATCCCCAGTTCCTGACTTTTCCACTCTCCTGGAGCCAGAGAGGCACCCAGGTGAGTGGGAGATTGGAGGTCTGGGGGTCAAAGGGCCCTGGCTTCAAACCCTGGCTCTAGCACTCACATTCGGTGACCCCTGGGCATGAGCTGTCACCTCTCTGTGCCTCAGTCTCTTTATCTGCAAAGTGGACATAACATAGCAGAGCAGAGGTAAGTCACATGAGCAACCCTTGACAGTAGCTCTCTATGCTTTGTTCCTTGGTTGCTTCTTCTTGGCCTGGCCTGCTGCTAGCAACACTCCCCTCACCCCCTCAACGTAGGCCTGCTTTTTTCTTTTTCTCCTCTTTCCTCACTCTTCATTTCTTTGTTCTATTTCTGGACCAAAACCAAAAGAAAAGAAAAATCACCACGCAGGAAACACCAGCATCAGGGGAGAGGAGAACCTTCCATTTTTCTGAGAACCGGACAAAAGTAAAAGCCAGTGTTGGCTGCTGCCAGTGTCCCTGACCACACAGGCTCTGGGAAGCTGGAAGATGGTCCCTGAAATATGCCCCAAGCCCCGCCGCCTTTGGCCCCCATCAGGACTGGGCCGTGCATCTTGAAGCAGGCTGTGGCCCATCACACTGTTTTCTACTCATTTCCATGGTGAGTTCCAGCACTTCGGTGTCACAGCAGCTTCAGTTGGCAGCTTGGGCTTGCTGGAAAAGGCAGTGATCACCTGAGTGTTCGGGGAGGTGGGCTGTTGTAAGGGCCAAGTGGGTCCCTGCCCCCTTCTGTTCACAGGGGCGAGTCTAACCCTCAGTTACTCAGAATGTGACTCTATTTGGAGACAGGGTCTTTAAGGAGGTCCTGAAGGTGAAATGAGGTCATAGGGGTGGGCCCTGATACCATGTGGCTGGTGCCCTTGTAGGAAGAGAGGATCCAATAGAGGGAAGGCCACGTGAGCAAGTGGAGAAGACGGCCATCCACAAGCCAAGGAGAGGGGCCTCAGAAAAAGCCAAACCTGATGACACCTTGATCTCAGACTGTCGGCCTCCAGGGTCAGGAAGAAACACATGCCTGCTAGTCGGCTGCAGGGTCTGAGGTCCTCCCGCCAGCTCCAGCGGAGGGATCCAGCCCTGCTCCGTGCTGCCTGGCATGGGCCCCGGGAATAGGAGAGCATCCCAAGTGTCAACATTTGAATATTTCTATTATTATCATCCTGACTCCTGTCCCCTGGACTCGCCTCCTGCTCTCTGTGCGATGAGTGGGGACCACACCGAGGGACAGAAACAGGCACGCAGACACGTGCATTCATGCGCACGGGTCATTCTCCGGGACCCAGGTCCTTCACGATCGTGCATCACCATGGCCAAGTTAAGAAGGTTTATGATGTGTTGGGCGCAGTGCCGAGGGCTTTCTTCTCAAGGACCCCCTGAAGTACGCATAGTCGTCGCTCTACATGGGAGGAAACAGGTCCAGGGGCTTGAGCAGCTCGCCTAGCCCTTTTCAGTGGGCGGGGCTAGGATTCGATCTGCTCCCAGGCGGTTTGTAGCCTCTTTGCTACAACTAGGTCTTCTAACGCGGAACTACTTGTAAGGACAGGGTGCCAGGGAGAGAATTGAGGGACCTCCTTGCGTGTCCTTGGGGGGCCTGAGCCGGTGCTGGTGTGTGGGTGTCGGCACGATGGGCTTCAGGGAGGACAAGAAGGAGTTGGCATGGCCATCGCTGCCAGCCCCCTGCACCCCTGCCTGCTTCCTGCCCCTGCCTGCTTACCGGAGCAAACCGCCGGGTCCCCCCCGCGGGTGTGAGTTTTGGGGAGGGGCTCAGCTGAGGCGGCGTGCGCCCACGGCTTACCCCAGCTCAGGGGCTGCGGCTGGTGTGTGTTGGGGTTGCGGAGAGAGGAGGGGTGATCGCGACCTCCATCCGGGAAACTGTTCACGCTGCACTCAATCTGGTCTTCTTTCTACCCAAGGCACGTTTACGTAATCCAACTAAAGACCGTAACCTCATGGCCCATCTCAGCATGGTCGCATGAAGACGACACCAAAGCCGGATCCAAGTTCACCTCCAGTAATAGCCTTGAGAAGTACTGTAGGTCTTTCGTAAATTTGTTCCATTGGAACCAGAGGGCAGTTATGCTCACAAAAGAGAGGAAAGCGGGGCGCCTGGGTGGCTCAGTGGGTTAAAGCCTCTGCCTTCGGCTCATGTCATGATCTCAGGGTCCTGGGATGGAGCCCCACATCGGGCTCTCTGCTCAGCGGGGAGCCTGCTTCCCCCACTTTCTCTGCCTGCCTCTCGGCCTACTTGTGATCTGTCAAATAAATAAATAAAATCTTTAAAAAAAGAGAGAGAGAGAGAGAGAGAGGGAAAAAAAAGGGTCTTAAAACCCCTTTCCTCTTCCCTCCCAAAGTCCCCAGACTCCTGCATGCTTTCCTCCCTCGTGCTAGCTTCCTGGCACTCCCCAGACCCACGAAGCCTCTGGCCACCAGCCTGCTCTCCGGAGCTTCCACGCCGTCCTTGGGATGGGGCCCATGACTCACCCGAGGCCATCTGTCCCAAGTTTGTAAAATTAGCAGGGAGATGAAGAAGCTGTTTAAAGTCCCACTGCTGGATGGGGTCCAGGAAGACCCCAGCAAGCCTGCTTCTCCCATCCCCTGCATTGAGGGGCCTCTGGGACCACGAAGTGATGTCCCAGCAACTGGGACATGGTGGCCTGATCCAAACCGCAGTGTCCTCACTTCTCTGAGCCCTATTATAGGATCTTCCCGTTTGATAGGGCCTGGGGAATGTGCTCACACAGTCCACCCTCACCCACCCCACACCCCCACGCACACACCCCACACCCATGCACACACCCCCACACACTCACCCATGCACACACCCACACACACTCACCCACCCCACACCCCCGCACTCACCCATGCACACACTCACCCCCACACTCACTCACACTTATGCATACATAATCATGTACACTCACCTATACACACTCACCCTATACCACCTACACTCATACGCTCAGTCATACACAATCACACAGACTCATTCATACATTTACCCCACACCCACATGCAGACAAACTCATTCAAACACTCCCCACACACTCACCCCACCCCCACACTCATACACACTCACACACCATCACACTCACACACACACCCCACACTCATACATTTACACACCCATACCCTCACAACCCCCCACACTCACATACATACACGGACACACGCCATCCCAAACCGAGACAATCTGGCTTTCCTATTTTGTAATCTGCCTTTTTCAATTAACTATACTGTGAGAGGATTTTCCCAAGTATTTAATTTTAGGAAACTCTTCTCCCATCATCTGGATTTAACCTAATCGAGCATTCCTCTAGTGTGGGCACAGTGGATGTTTCCATTCATTTGCTCGTATAAATAACCCAGGCTGCAGTCCTTTTGCGGGCCTCCACTTATGTCCTGGGGATAAATTCCTCGGAGGGCAGCTACTGAGATAAACATTTTGGCTGACGTTTCAGTGGGAGGACTGAGTTTTCCTCCAGGAGGGCTATGTGCCCGTCCACCCCCAGGCTGCGGCCTCCCCACGGAGTGGCCTTTCCTCTGCAGAGGGGTCAAGTGTGGCAGCTGCCCCTGGAAGACTTGTGCCCGGATGGACTTATTACCATAAGCCACTCTGGGAACAGTACTTTCTTGGCCAAGTCCACTTCCCAAGTCCTGGTCCCTTGGGTTTTTTGTTTTTTGTGTTTTTGGATTTTGACTTCCAACCAATTCTTTTTCTATGGATTTCCATGACAAAGCTCTGGAGATTGGGCTGTTTTTTCCAGCTCAGGACACAAATAAAACTAGTTAATCTTATTTTTCAAAGTCGGACTGCTGTTAGCTTCCGCATCCAGCTCAGTGGGAGTCGGGTGAGTGGGGGTGTGAGGATGTAGGTGAGTGCACATAGTTGTGGGAGTTAGTGTGTGATTGTGTATGAGTAAGTATGTGGGAGTGTGGCGTGAGTGTGTGTGGGTGAGTGTGTGGGTGAGCATGTGAATTTTATGCATGTGTGTCAGGGTGCATGTGAGTATGGGTGTGGGGTGTGTGCGTGTGAATGGGGATACGAGAGTGTGGGGATGAGTATGTGTGAGGAGGTGGGGTGAGTGTGTGTTTGTGGTGTGTGAGTGTGGGGGTGTAGGCTGGGTAAGTGTGTGCATGCGTGGTGAGTGTGGGCTGTGTGAGCACATTCCCCAGGCCCTATCAAATAGGGGGAGATCCTATAGTATGACTCACGACTCACGGAAGCAGTGAGGACACTGCAGTCTGGATCAGACCGCCGTGTCCCAGTTGCTGAGACATCACTTCGTGGTCCCAGAAGCCCCTTGATGCTGGGGATGGGAGAGGTAGGCTTGCTGGGGTCTTCCTGGACCCCCATCCAGCTGTGGGACTAAGCAGGCTCTTTTTGTGGGCTTCCCCACCCTGGACATCAGAGGAGGCCAAAGAAGGGTGGCGACTCCCACCCAGCCTCCCCATCCCTGGGACCCTGCTGCTGGGCCGGGCACTCTACATGAGAACACAGGGAGGGTGACCGTGTGTGACTGGTGTGCAGTCCTCATAGCCCCTCTGTACTTAGCAGGTAGCCCTGGGACAGACCCCTGTCTGTCTGAAAGGGCAGAACAGGGTAGGCCAAGGGAGCGTGGGGGGCCTGGTGCTGCTGCATGTGGGGGTCACCCCTGCACCCCGGGCTCACTGGGCCTGAGCAGTCAGTGCCCTCGGCAAGGGGTGGCCTGAGGCTCCTGCTCCCCCTCCCCCCCCAGAATGGATCCCCAGAGACCTTTGGTGGGGAGTGGCAGGGAGCTCCACGCCACTCTGCTGACCAGGCCACCATGCTGTGCGCAGCAGCCTTGGGGTGTCCTGCAACGTGACCTTGGCAGGTGCACGTTTCGCACACAGCCCCCTGATGGCGCTCTGGCTCCCTGCCGGCCCCTCCCTGGAGGGTGGGCTACCAAGAACAGGGATTCCAGAAACAGTTCTCAGGCACCTTGGAAACTCATTTTCCTTTAAATGTCAACTGCCTCTTCAGTAACCCTCAGAGAGGTCCCCATGCCCAGGGATGTGGGACAGAAGGGGCCGAGAGCCAGTGCTGCCTGGGGTGAGCACAGAGGCCTCCTTAGCCTCAGGGGGCCGGGTCCGGGGTCCGGGATAGGGCTGCCAGAGGCCTCCTCTTACCACACACAGGTGCACACCCTGCTCCCTCCGCACCCCCTTACACAGACACACACATACACACACGCAGACCTGGTCCTTGGCTTTAAAAGGCAGACCCGAAGCTGCCATTATAGGTAGACTGAGATCTTCCAAGGGAACAATGGCCCACACCCGAGCTTTGGGAACAAAGCACTTTTCTCAGGAGCTCCTGGGACACCCGGCCTTGCTCTGTGTTCTGATTGGTTGGGCTTTGGAGACGCTTTCGTGTCAGATCATTATCAGTTCCCAAAATTGTCCCGTCTTGGAGGAGTCAGGGAGAACCGAGGCCCTTGAGTTTGCCGAGCGTCCTGGATTGAACGCTGGTCCTCCAATTTGTGTTCACCTGGAACCTCAGAAGTTGACCGTATTTGGAAATAGAGTCTTTGCAGATATAATTCATTAAATTCAAATGAAGTCATACTGGATTCAGGTGGACGCCATCTAACATGATTGGTGTCCTTAGTAAGAGGAGAAGATGGAGACACACAGAGAGAAGGCAGCTGGGACTAGTGGGCACAGCTACGAGCTAAGGAATGCCAAGGAAGGCCCACAAAGACCAGAGGCAGGAAGAGGCAGGAAAGATCCTCCCCGAGAGCTTCAGAGAGAGCACGGCCTGCCAGCACCTCAATGTCAGGACTCCTAGTATCCAGAACACTGGGAGAATAAATTCTGTGACTTAAGCCATCTGGTTTGGGTTCATTTGTTAAAGGCAGCCTTAAGAAATGAATAATGAAAGTCTTTTGTTTTTTATGCATTTGCTTATTTATAATAAGGTCTCAATCATACAATATAAAAAGTCTGCCTCTAGTCATTCAATTTAAGCACCTTATTTGCTAGCATTTGGTTTCTTGCCCTCTGTCTTGTGATATGCTAACGCTTGGCCATGAATGCAGACTGGACAGGAAGTGCGCTGGCCAGGGTAGAGCTCTGCCTCCATCCTAGCCACGCACCTGCTCACTGGTGACCTGCTGAGAAAACCTGAGTGCTCTCTCGGGCTCCTTCCTAGAAGAACTATTTCACAGGCAAGAAACTTATAGATCAGGTGCACGTATACTCAAATGTACTTATAAACACACATTGCAAAGTCAAACCTAAATATTGAAAAATTATCCACCGTAGCTAAGCTATGCAATCAGCATAAATGTCCATCGGCCGATGAAAAGTTAACGTGTGATATAAACACATAATAGATCATCCACCTTCCCAAAAAAAAGTGGGGGGGGAATTCTCTCCACGGGGCAGAATGGATGATGAACTTGGAAGAGATTGTGCTAAATGAAATAAGCCACCTGTATGAGTTATCTGAAGTTGTCCACTTCGAAGAAGCAGAGAGTAGAATGGTGGGCAGTGGGCCTGGGGGAAGGGGAGCTGGGGGAGGAGAGAGAGGAGGTGCTAATGGATGGGCCGAATGTGCCAGTGAAGCAAGCTGATGTGCTCCGGAGTTTTGCTGCATGGCCCTGGACCTACAGATCACATTGTATCGGACTCTCAAAAATGTCTTAGGAGGGTAGACCTTACGTTAAGTATTCTTACAACGATAAAAAGAAAACTAACAAAAGAATTTTGTCTCTAAAGTCAACACCCGGGATCCTGGTGGCTCAGATGGTTAAGCATCTGCCTTTGGCTCCCGTCATGATCCCGGGGTCCTGGGATCGAGTCCTGCATCGGGCTCCCTGCTCAGTGCGGAGCCTGGTTCTTCCTCTGCCTCTGCCTCGTTCCCTGTTTCTCATGAATAAATAAATAAATAAGTAAATACATAAAAATCTTTAAAGTCAAAACCCAGTTTTCATGTACTTTAATACACGTTTCATGAAACCCTCAAGATACTTAAAAATGATCCTTCTGTTCTCTTCTATTAGCTTGGATGGCTTTAAAGCGATCACACCGTTCAGTGGAGGTACTGTGAAGTGTTTCTGTCCTAACAACTGTGAACGAGGGCGTTGCCCCAGGGCCCCTGCTGCCGCCAAAACCCTGTGGCCTTATCTCAGGGCAAAACATCAGGGGCTGCTTCCCAAAACTGGGCGGGTGAGGTCAAGCGAGGCCTGCTTTCCCAGGAGTCCTGTGGGCCGGTGTGCTGGCCCAGGGACCCTCTGACCCCAGGGCCCTGCCCAGCCTTCTCAGAGCACCTCCCCCGTAGGGCTTCCCTCCCTGGCCTTCGCCCTGATGCCTGCGGGCACCCGGACCAGGACACATCCTGAGCTACCTCAGTACCCTTGCGGGGACACCCTGCCCTCATCCCCATTTCATGGATGAGGACATGGAGGCACAGAGGGCACGGGGGCAGCGAGGAAGGGGCTCACTTCTGAGGCTGAGCTCGGCCTCTTCTGCTAGGTTTATTGTAATTATTTCTTCACAGCTACGATGACAGGAAACACATTTTTTGAAGGTTTAAAAATAGGCACACAGTTATTTTTCCAGAACACCCAACATTCTGAACTTTATGAAATGTGGTAAAATCTCTGAGTTGACCTTTTAAATTCAACTGCTCTGAAAACATGTTCTTGCACATAAAACGGGCCTCTTGACTTTCAGTGACCGATTCTCTTTAGTTTCCTGTTCCTGAGACAACGGCTTGTGAGGGCTTCCTGTTAAGACGTGAGCATCAAGGGTCTGCTGTCCCATGAAAGGTTACTTTCCTTGGTCAAAGCCGAAAGATCTTATTAATCTGCAGCCACCGGCACCAGCAGAAGAGAGCATCCGCCTAGAAGAGGCATGAGGCAGCGTTTCCACCAAGCACAACCCACGGATCCTGACCGCAGCAGCCCCCCATTGCCCGGACCCAACAAACCCACATCTGACTCTCCCACAAGCCACGGAAACTGGACTCATTCCTCCTGGAATGTCGCCATGTTTGTGAGCACACACACACACTGCGCACACCTCACACACCACACACATGATACACCTCACACACACCACACACCTCACACCACACATACCTACATCTCACACACTACACACACATCATACACACCATACACACCACACACACATCACATACCTTGTACGTACCACACCCCCTACCTCACAACTACACCTCACACACATCATACACCTTACACATACCACATACACATATACATCACACACCTTATACGTACCGCACCCCCCACATACACATGCCACACATCCACACTCACCACACACATGCCCACATATACCCACCACACGTACCTCACATACACACACTCACATCACACATATCAGACATAACCCACACCACACACACTACACACATACCACACACCTCACACACATACACATTACACACCTCACATATACCATCCCCCCCACTCCCCACCTACACATACCATGCACCCCCTACACCACATCCTCCCACACCACATACCCACACACACCCACACACATCGCACATATAACCCCCACACACCTCACATACACCCACGCACTCACATCACACATACCACACACGTACCTCAGGCCAGCAAAGCACTTAGGAAGAAGCGGGGGCCCCATCCTTGAAGATGCCACAGCCCTAAAGCTGATTCTGGAAGGATGCCTCACTCAGCCCCGGTGAGGCAGTGGGGCTACGTGGGGCGCTAACCACCTACAGGGGCCTGAGGATGATGGGGCTGCCCTGGCAGCTGGGGGCCTGGGGCCCTGTCACCAGGAGTATGATCTTGGACAAGAGGGACTCCTTGAAAGTTGCAGCACTGATGGGAGCAGGACCTGCAGGCTTGTTAACACCAGTGCCTTCAGTGGATACACATGGAACTAATGACAGGACAAATGACTAGCGAGGTCAGGCTGGGGGCTGTCCTCTTACCTCTGGTTCCTGTCACCTTTGCTCTTGGTGATGGTGTTTATGAAGACCTCCTCCAGCCCACGACACCCGCTCCCTGCCACCTCCTACTCCTGAGATCTCGCCCATAGCCAAGACCCGTGGACACCTGGAGCCCCAAGCTCTTCGTCCACCAGCTTCCTTGTCCATAGCCTGAACCATAACCCGCTCATACCACGGCTTCCTTGGGGAGGAGGCAGGGATGAAGGGACACAAAGGCCCTTCCAGCTCGTGTGACCCCAAGTGTACAACATGTGAAGACAGAGGGAGCTGGGGCCTAACACTGCAGCCTGACCAGCCCCTCCCTGAGGTCCTCATATGTGGACAGGGAGTCCCTGTTGGTTCCTGAGGTGATTATCCCGCAGTTAGGACCACCTGGGCTCCTTTCCTAGAAGGCACGACCACGTTGGGTACCCACGGTTCAGCGTAGAAGCTTGAGAATCTCCATGAGGGAAACCATCTGTGAACCAGAGCCTTGCCCGTGCTGGGACAGCAGGTGCTCAGGAAGAGGCTGGGGGAGTCCGGCTGGGCACTGGGCTGCTGAGTAGGGTGGTGGGTGACCCCACGTGGTTGTGGGACATTGTGCTGGACATTCTAGAGGTAATGGCATTGGGCCCGTGTTTGGGTGGGCTGGCCTGCAAGGCAGAGGGAGACGCCGAGGCTGAGGTGTGTGTGTGACATTCCATCAGTCATCCTGAGAAGGGGCAGGTCCTGGGCCAGGAGCCCCTGGAGGGTAGGGCAGGCTGGGGGCTGCAGGGACTTCAGAGGACAAGTCAGAGCTTAGAAGACATTGGCGAGGAACAGCATGGAAGCTCCCTTGGGGGATTCAGAACCTTCTGGAAGGCAGCTGTAAGCAGGGTTTGGAAAGAATTGTGAATGGGAGAGTAGCAGCTGCCTGAAAACAGCCGGCAAAGCCCTTGGGGACAGAATGGAGGTGGGTACCTGGACCTGAGGGCTGGTGAGGCATCTCAGAGGAGGGGCCTCAGCTTGGCTGTGAACTGCAGTCCTCAGGGTTAGTGTTCCAGCTCCTGAGGTGAGGGTGAGGGGGCTCAAGGGCATCAGGGTCCCTCAGAAGCCTCTTCGGGGCACACAGTGCCTCAGCTGCCCATCATCCCCCCACAGGGCCCTGGGATGGTCCCTTCACACAGAGGCAGATGGAATCTGAAGGGGCTGGTGTTTCTCCAACCTTCTTCCCTCAGGGATCCATCCCCAGAAATAATAATGCTGCCCACATTTGAGGACATCCTTTTAATCACAAACTGCTTATCCAGAGTCTGGCTTGAGGTTGGGACACTGGGAGACAGAACTTGGGACCCTCCCCAGGTACAGTGATGGTAACACTCCTGCTTCCTCCTAGCACCAGGGATCCCCACCCTGGTCGCTTTGACCTCCAGCCTTTCTGGGTTAATGCCAATACTGGAACCACCCTGAAATCCTGATTATTCTTTCTGGAGAGAGGTGAGAGGGATCGGGGGCCTGCACTGCCATTGGGGCCCCAGAAGCTCTCCCCAGGCCAGGCTGGGCCTCCCCACCTTCCCCGCCTGGCCCTCCGGGGCTGCGCGTCTACACGATGCCCTCCGGACGCTTGCTCCTCCAAACCACCAGTGCTGTCACCAGCAGGGTCACCAGGATGGGCACCACGATGAAGGGACAGAGGATATTTCGGGGCGGGTCCCGCACAGCCCTGCCGGATGCGGGGCAGTTTTTGAAGTAGTGCTGGTGGATGGCCACGAAGAACGTGTCCACAGCCGCGTTCGGCCAGAAGCAGTTCAGCTGGGTCGCCACGTTCCTGGTGCAGTCTGTGAGCTCGCTGTAGCTCCTGCAGACGGGAAAGCAGCTCATCAGCCCCCGAGTGGGCTGAGGGCCAAGGGAGGACCCAGTTGCCCACTGTGGCGAGCACCCCCGGAAGTCCAGGCCCAGGGGCAGCAGCCCTGGCTCTAGGAGAGGGGTCCCCAGACGATGTCATGGGGCTCCCCAGATGTCCTGCATGTGGCCAGGCCCTGGAAGGTGAGCGGGGGCTTAGGGCCGTCCCTCCCTGCTTCTGGGGTGCCAGGGACTAGGATGCCACACTCAAGGGCAGCCTGAAAGGTGGGCCAGTCAAGCCCACTCAGACAGTGGCCTGGGTCAACAAGCCATCCGCGCACAAATCCGAAGCTTCTCCAGCCTCGCCCCATGCCTGCCCCACAGCTTGGAAGGCAGGGGCCTCATCTCCCAGCCCCATCTGCCCACTTTCACTGGCGTCTCCCACAGCGTCCATCACCCTTCGTTGTACGGAGGGACGTATGTATCGTGTGTAAGCGCCGCGAGGACAGGGCCAGCCTGCTTTGCTCACCTGTAATCCCAGAGCCTGGAAGAGCACTCAGCACACGCCATACACCAGGCAGTTGTTTGTTTCTTTGTTTCTTTGTTTCTTTTTTTTATTGTGGTAAAATTTAAATAACACAATTTCATTTTACTATTTTAACCATTTGTTAAGTGCACAGTAAGGGGCAGTAAGTACATTCACGCTGTCATGCAGCCATCAGCACCGTCCATTTCCAGACCTTTCTCAGCTTCCCAAACAGAAACTCTCTCCCCACGAAACACTGACTTCCCTTTCCCCCTTCCCACCCACCAAGCAGCTTTTTGTCTCTGACTGTGACTGCTCTAGGGACCTTGGGTAAGTGGAATCATAAGGTATTTGTCTTTTTGTGATGGGTTTATTTCCCCAGGCAAAGTGTCCCCAAGGTTCGTCATGTTGTAGCAGGTGTCAGACTCCTTCCTTCTCAAGGCTGAATCATATTCTGTTTGCACCTACTTCATTTTGTTTATTCATTATCAATGGACAACCTGGGTTGCTTCCACGTTTAGCGACTGTGATGAACACAGCTGGTACAAACACGGGTGGGCAAATGTCTCTTGACCCTGCTTTCAATTCTTTTGGGTGTACTCCCAAGAGCGTAACTGCTGGATATGGTTGGTCTACATTTAACACTTTGGGTAAATTACTTTTTAATAAGTGAAGAGTCAACATGGGGGGAAAGGAAGATGTAGTTTCCAGAAGGCAAATCACTTCTGCTTCTGCTTATCAGGTAGAAAGCTGCAAAGTGTGTTGCTCTTACTTGAATGATAACCAAAAAAAAAAAAAAAAAAGCCAAAGAAACTAAGAAATGGTATGTTTTCTGGACTCCGTCAGAGAGCTGAGACTGCGAAGCAGTGAAGTAACTTATTTAAGGCCAGAACTGTCCCACCTGGGGCCAAGCGTGGGAAAGAGACACAGCAGCCATACCAGACGCGAGAAGAAATCCACTTGTGAAAAACTGTCAAAGGCCAACTGTGGACTAGAAGGTCAGTTTGGAATTTCTGGGGCCCCAGACACATTGACTCATCACATTTTCCCATGAGGCGCCAGTGGGCGTTCCTGAGGACTGGGGCAGGCAGGAGACTGGCTGTCACACGTGGCCAGGCACAAACACTCTACATTCCTTGAATACTTCTCATGTAAGAATTGCCACCCTTAGGCCCCTGGAGGAACAGGAGGGAATAGACGCATGGCCCTTCTGACATTTCCAGGCCCTTCTCTCCCAGGAAGCAAAAGCCTGAAACTGCTGAGGGAGGGATGGTACAGCCTGTCAGCCCAGGGCACAAGAAAGATGCACGGTGGCTGAGGGAAGGATGGGGAAAAGATTGTCTTCCCTTGGGAGAGCAGCAGGAACCCATCCTGGGCCTAGGATCCTTGGTGATACCAAATAGAGGTCTCCTGCTGCTGGGAGGGAGGCAGGACTCTCCTCACCAAGGCCCCACAGATACAGGGCAGGGTTTGGCCACCATGGGAGAGGCCCAAAGGCAGGGGCCTGTCTGAACTGAGGCTCTGCCCCCCCCCCATATGGGCATAACAGACTAACAAGCAGTAACCATCTGCCACCCAGACAAGGTGGGGAAAGACCCACTGTGTGTGGCCCGGGCATGCAGGGTGGGATGCTGCACTGAGGACATGTCACCAGGCCCGACTCTGAGCACAAGGCCGCAGCAGCCTGTTGCTAGAGGTGTAGAGGCCTGTGGTGTTCTGAAACTCTCCGCGGCAACCACAAGCCCCAAGCCCAGCCCAGTTCCTGACAAGACTGACTTAAAACCCCACCCGAGCAGCCTGGCAGGAGTGGCTCACCCATTCCCAGGTAGAAACAGTAGTTACCTCAGTCTTGGCTTTCCTATACGTGAATGTTCAGTATTCAATACAGAATCATGAACTTTCATTCCAAAGCAACAGAAACCAAGCAACCCCTTGTCAAGAGATACATCAATCCACAGAATCAGACTCCGAGATGTCATAACTATCATGCAGGGACCTCAAAAAGAAGACTCTGATAAAGGGTCTAAGTGGGGAAGGTAGCCAACAGACACAAACAGAGAAGTTCAGCAGAGATGCAAGGTGTAGAAAATCAACAAACACAGCATCAGAGAGAATTCTTTTGATGGACTCGTCAGCAGACCTGACATCTGAGGGGTGAATTGGTGAACCTGAAGGTAGGTCAGAAATTACTAAACAGAAACACAAAGAGAAAAAACAGAGCATCTCTGTGGTGAATTAATAACACTGCCAATGATATCAAGTCCAATGTGTAATCTGAGTCCCAGAGGAGGAAAAGAAATGGGGCAGAGGGGCGCCTGGGTGGCTCAGTGGGTTAAGCATCTGCCTTTGGCTCAGGTCAGAGATCCCGGGGTCCCAGGGAACCTGCTCCTGCCTCTCCCTCTGCCCCTCCCCCTGCTTGTGCTCTCTCTCTCTCTCTCATGATTAAATAATACAATCTTTTAAAAAAAAAGAAATGGGACGGAAAAAGTTTTTAAGAGATAATGGCTGAAAAATTTCCAAAATTCGTGACATATCAAATTGCAAATCAAGAAGTCAGAGAACCCCAAACAGAGCAAAAACCAAAGTGACACAACAGCCAATAAACAGCCACACAGACACATCAAATTCAAACTAGCAGCTGAAAACCAGAGATAAAGGAAAAAAATCCAAAAGAAAAAATCCTAGAGTCTGTCAAGAAAAAATACACCTACGGAGGAGCAATGACAGGATGTTGGCAGACTTCTGACCTGAGACTGTGCAGGCCAGGGGACAACGGGGTGACAAAGTGTTGGGAGTGGCAGTGGGAACACACCTCTGTCTGCCCAGAATTCTACACCCACCAAAAATAGCTTCCACACACGAAGTTGAACTGAAGACTGAGAGAATTCACTGCCGGCAGACCTGGGTTATAAGAAACGTTTGAGATTTTCAGTCAGAGGAACATAGCAAGATGAAGAGCTCTGTGAAAAGTAAAAATGAGGATCTTTATAAGATACGTTTCTGATCTTCCTGATTTTTGATGTAGAAAGTGAGTAAAGGGAGCAGAGACCACAGAGGAACTACCCAAGGAGGCTTGAAAAGGCTGCATGGAAAAGGCCAGGGTGTCTCCAGCCTTGACCGCCCCTCTACGTAGCTCCTGTTAGCCTTGAAATCGCTAAATCACTGTTTTCTCTGCCCTGGCTGCTCTCTGGGTCATAGCTGCGAGTGCACAGGGACCATGGTGCCCCCTTAGTCCATGTGGGAGGGCGGGGTGTGGAGGCCCCAGGAGGGGGAGAGCGGGCTGAGGTGGCAGCAGCGGACCTGCAGGGGACCCACACCCATGAGGGTGTGCGGTTTTCCCAAGTGAGCAAGGACTCATGTTTCAAGTAAAAACAGAAGTGGGAAGAGTGGCAGGAAATCCTGACAGTCTGGGTCTCACTAGGAGAGGGAAGGAACCAGCATGCATCCAGTGGCTGGCCCGGGGAAACGCTGAACGTGTCACATATTGTAAAAGCCCCAAGTCCGGCCTTCTGGGCTGGCTGTTGGTCAGCCACAGGCTTACGTGTTCTAAGCGCTGGTTTGAATGACTGCCTTCTCCCCTGCCTCAGGCCCAGCAGACCCATCCAGTCAGCGGGACCAGTGACAATCCATCCTAAACGTCGTTCCCCATCCTCTGTGCCTGAGGAAAGGAGATGGGATGTCCCTACAAAGAGGGGTTGGGGTTGCCATCTCTAGGCTGGCCAACCAGGATGGGGAAGAGCTCCCGACCTAGGAGACAAGACTCGGCAGACCCCACACTGAGGCCATGTGGAGGGTGAGCCTCTGGTGGGCTATTCTGGGATCAGGCGCTTTCTCCTTGAAATGTTATCCCTCCAGTCTGCAAAGCCACCCCTGTCTAAAAATATCTCTAACATGCAGTTGGCCATCCACATCCTGTTTATTTATACAGAAGTGACAGCTGAAACTTTCAATAAATATTTTGAGCCCTGTCAGCAAGGGTGTGATAAGAGAATTCCCCTCAGAGAGCAGACATTCTTCTCTTCAGCAGAACATAGTACTGACTGAAGGGCCCAAAATAATCATGAAAAATATTCTTGCCTTAACCCTCTATTTTCAGGTCTCACATAACTGAACAATTACCCCCCCCCTTTTTTTTTGGTCTTTCTATTCTGGGCCCTTAAGCAAATTTTGCTTGGCATGTTTCTGAACATTATGGTGGGAGCTTCCCATATACTTGGGTCCCAAGTCAAGGGCGCCATGACTCACGGGTGTTTACTTATCGACAAGAAGGCCGACGCCCACGGATACCCCAGACAAGTGGTGTGCTCTGGGGACACTTGTGGTTGGTGTTTACCCCAGCTAGCCCTGACTGGCCCTGATATGTGGGTATCAGAGTCTGAGCCCTGACACCCCACAGACCATCTCCACGACTGATCACGAGTGATCTTGTGGATCTCATGGCCCCTATCCGAGTAAGCCCTGGCCTCCTTGTATTTTAATAAGGAGACTACCTGGCAGGGTTACAGGGCGGATCAAGTTAAATGAGGTCAAGGGCCCAGCATACAGCAGGTACCCAATAAATGCATGTTACTTCATCGCTTCCTCCCAGACAACTGGCGTGTGACTCCTGAAGTACACGCTTCTTGTTCCATCAGCTTGAGCAAACACTGACCAGACAACACGTGTCTCAGCCTCCAAAATCGGAGGAGGAAGTGCTTTTGGACTTGGGTTTAGCTCATCTGCCTCAGTATTTGCCTCCACCTGTCCAGGATCATGTATTGTGCAGGGTTTCCAGCGGCTCTGCATCGCCCCCCCTCCGTGGGGAGGGGAGGTGGTGGCCTGACAGCCTGAGTGAGGTTGGCCTGAGAGCCTGTCAGAGTGCCAGATGACATGGGGCAGGGAGGCTTTCGGGGAGTGGGAGAAGCCTGTGGGTGGGTGCGAGACGCAGAGCCAGATACCCATGATGCCTCTGGTGAGACAGCTCTCCTGGAAATCCAAACAACCAATACGCATCTGTGAAGAACTTTAACCTCACTGTTTGGAAAAAAAACAACAACAACAACAAAAAACGAACTCCTAGATTTAAAAATAAGACTGCTCAGCACCGACGACAGTGTAGTGGAACGAGGTGGGCACTTACATCGTCACTAATTGATAAAATGACATTTTTCTGGAAGGCAATTTGGCAGTACGTGTCCATGACCTCACAACTGGGGATACCCTCTGACCCAAGAATTCTGTTTCTGGGAATTGTCCTAAAATAATACCATAAAATGCAGACACAAGTCATGTAACGAGATGTTCACTGCAACTTTATGATTGTGAAAAACAGCCAACAGCTGGACAGGGGTGAAGGAGACTGTTTCTAAAAGCTTCCCCTGTGCTCCTTCTCCAGGGCCTCCCAGCCCCACCAACGGTCTCCACGGGCAACTCCAGCCACAGCCTTTCAGGAAGGGCGAGGCCACCAGAGGCGCTCCTCCTGGGCACCTCCTCTCCATGGTCTCCTCTCCTGGGGACGCTTCTCCTGACTGCCATCTCCTCCCTTGAGCCTCTTCCCTCTGTCAGCAGCCTGACCTGTCTCCACTGGGAGGCTCCCCTGTCCTTGCTCCCTACCCCGTTCGGGGAGGGGTGTCCATACTCTGCAGGCTCCTTGGCTCCTGGGCCAGCTGTGACCCTCCACACCTGCATGTGAAACTTGCTTCTGTCCACATCCAGCTGTCAACACAGCTGACTTCCAGGTTATCCCTGCCTCAGCCCCATCTCCCATCCCCTGGGAAAACTTGCCCAGCTCCTGAGTCGTCAGGGGCTTCTCCTCACCTCCTCCAGAGGCGTCCCTTCCCTTCTTGTGTGGCCCTATCACTAGGCCCAGGAGTAGGCAGAAGTGACTTGTCTTCGTGGGTTATTACCCACCCTCAACCATGTCCTGTCCTTCTCACTGGCTACACGCTAGCTTGGCTGGCTGACATTTCTGTCTCAGGATATTTGCACATGCTGCTTGGAAGGTCTTTGCTTTCTGCTTGGAAGGCTCCTAACCCCATCTTCCCAAGGGCAACCTTTGCTCATCCCTCAATGGAAGGGCGCCAAAAGCGACATTCCCACTGTGACAGTGTTCTGAGAGCCCCCCGGTGTACAGACAGCCTACAGATGTCAGAAGCACGAGATGGAGTTGACCACACCTTCACGTCGGAGACTTTAACTCCCTTTCAGGGCTGAGCAGATTAAAACCCATATTATGTGAACAAATCACATTCACTGAAGCATTGTGACGTGCCTGGTCAGCAGAGAATCAATCGCCTTTCAAAGGTCACAGATTCTACTGCGGCAGCAAAAAACAATGACAGAAGCCCACAGCGGAAATTGTACATCAGTAGTCTTTGACTACAATATTCAAAAGTAGAAATTAGTAAGAAAAGGATAAGTTAAGAAAAATCAACTCTCCAGAAATTAAAGACGACTCCTATAATCTTGAGGTCTGAGGAGAACTTGACAATTCATTTGCACACTATTAAGAAGACAATGGCAACACTATTTGTAAAAGTTCAGGGGATGAAAAAAAAAGTTAGGGAATGGCCCAAAAACAATCCTGAGAAAAATCCACTCTCCTAAACTTACTTACTAAACAAAAACATATGAAAATACATGAAGAAAGTCTCTAAATCAAGAGTTTTAAAAAGAACAGCAAAATAAATTATTCCAAAGGACAAATCATCTAAATGCACTACTATTTGTTGGAAACGAATATTTAGGAATATTTTTAAAAATAGTAAAATGAATCAGCAAATTCAAATGCTGATTCTTTAGAAAAATAGTTGCAGTGAGACCAGCCATATTTCTAAATCATATAATGTAGAAGAAAAGTAGGGGTGGGGCGCCTGGGGGGCTCAGCTGTGAAGCATCTGCTTTCCGCTCAGGTCATGATCCCAGAGTCCTGGGATCGAGTCCCACATGCACTGGGCTCCCTGCTCAGCAGGGAGCCTGCTTCTGCGTCTCCCTCAGCTGCTTCTCCTGCTTGTGCTCTCATTCTCTGACATATAAAAATAAATGAAATTAAAAAGAAATAAAGTAATTCTCTATTAACATTCCCATGTTTCTTCTCAGATTTTTTAAAAAGATTTTTAAAAAACTTATTTATTCATTTGAGAGAGAGAACAAACAAGAGTACAAGCAGGGGGAGGATCAGAGGCAGAGGGAGAAGCAGGCTTCCTGCTGAGCAGAGAGCCCAGTGCAGGGCTCGATCCCAGGACCCTGGGATCATGACCTGAGCCAAAGGCAGACGCTTAAATGACTGAGCCACCCAGGTGCCCCTCATTGATTTCTGGTTTCTGATTAAAAAGAAACAACCCTGTAAAACAACAAAGAGTTTCTTTTCTTAATGTGATAGAAACCTCTCCCACAGCAAGGGCACACATGCCGTTCATTACTGGAACCCTGGGGGCATTTTCATCACAGGCCAGGTGGACTTCACCTTGAAGTGGTCATGTCTTCTCCCTTGTGGTTTCCACCTCTGGGGTCAGGGCTCCCACCCACAACTTGGTCGTCACGCACAGCCTTTCCTAGGCAAGACGGGGCTGGCCACCGCGGGGGCTACTTCCTCTGGTGACACAAAACCACACAGCATCAGGCCTGGAGTGAGCGTGCCAGGCCGGCTCATTGCTACAAAGGGCCCCGGACCCCAGACAGAGAGACCGGGGCCCCTCCGGGTGGCTAGCTGAGCGCACGTGGTCTCCTTCTCCGTGGGCCCCCACACAAGGGAGGCAGGAGGCCGGCCCTCCTGCCTGGAGGTAGCGCAGGACAGGACATCTTTTGTTTTTCTTGATGCTGGGGGATGTCAAAGGAAGTCTGTGACCAGACCCAGGGATGGGAGCCCTTGAGCATCTCTGCGGCCCGGGGCTGAGCCACAGTGCTCAGACAAGAAGGCTTTGGCGTTAGTGTGACCACTGCATGCAAACGCGTACTGGAAAAAAATGCATTTTTCCAGGGTTCCTCCCATGGAGGATCTCCTTATGTTGTAGAACGGGGACCCTGGACAGCCTGGTAGACCCATGTGCCCAGGGAGCTTGGCCCACGACTCGCAGCATTCACAGGCACAGCCTACAAGGTCCCCACCAACACACGGGCCACAAAGAACGGAAACAGCTCGACAGGCTTCATACAAAACCCCGTGAGCGGCCGAGGTAACTTCATGTCGTGTCAGCTCTCTGGTCAACCGTACCTCCCTGACCCCGGGCCCTGGCCGAGGGAGGTGGGCAAGTGCCATTGCCTCAGAAAATGAAGAACGTGAATAGAACAGAGAACAAACAGCCCGGGAGGGTCCTAGGAAAGAGGAAGGCCCATGGAGACCGGCTGGCATTTTCACACTGGGGAGGAGGCGACAGTCCCCAGAACCACCTGCACCCCACCCAGGATGTGCGTCAGCTGATAAACAGCAGAAGGGGGTCAGGGAAGAGCTGGAAAGACCTCGCCCTGCGAGGCCACTGTGGAACACAGATGTGGGACAGCCCTCTGTGGCCTCCCCGAGCCAGTGCTCCCCCTTCCCACCCTGCTGGGCCTCCGGCTTCCCATCTCCTGGCCTGAAGCCAGCCTGGGCTTCCATCCCCAGAGACATTCCACACGGGAAAACCGCAAGGCAGCGGTCTAGGGTCACCCCACTTCAGTCCCTGGGTGTTGGCCCGGAAAGATGCTGCCTGGGGGAGGACAGTCCCCTCTCACCCAGTACAGACAAGGTCCTGAGGGCCCTGCCCCTGGAAGTGACCCCCACACCCCCATCCCAACGGTGTGTGGGCAGTAGACACTCAACCCTGGGAGCCTGAAC
>PISX010000276.1:239153-320853 GCA_004024625.1 Mellivora capensis
AGCCCCCTGCCCGTGCTCTTCTATTTCCTCTCAAGACAGGACTCAGGCTTGGTGGTTTTGGTATGCACGCCCCTGGCTGAGTCCCCTGGGCTCTGTGGCACCCCTCTCCCGCATCTCCCCCATACTATCCCCTCCATCCAGTTGCAGCTCCCTGTCTGCTATCTGCCTCCCCACTGGACTGGGATGTCGGGAGATGGGGTGGCTCCTCTCAGGTCCCCGTGGAATCCTGGTCCCTGTGTGGGGGCACAGTAGGGCTTAGTGCACAAGGCTGATATGCTTGTGACTCTGCCCCCCCCCCCCCCCCAAGGAACCATCTGGAGCCCTGGCCAAACCTAGGCCAGGAGGGAGAGGTGGTAGAGGACACTGTCCCTTCCCACCTGGGCTGTCCTGGAGCTCCTTGCCTGGATACAGGGTCTGCAGGAGGGTCCAAGGCCCCTAGACCCATGTCTCAGAAGCACAGACCCGCAGTCCCTACACACAGAACTGTATGTTCCTGTGCTAGCCCCAGAGCCCACCCTTGGGCCTGGAATCCAGAGCACACTTTGGGGGAGCAACGGGAGACTCCCTGGGAACATTTTTCAGCTCTGCAACCAGGCTGGTTGGCACCACCTGGAAGCAGTGGGTGGGGGTCACGGGGGGCTGTGCGGTACATGGGGCCCTGTGTGGAATGGGGAAGAGTGCCCCCTCCTCCAGGCAGGCCATATGGCTTCAGCCTCCACCTTGGCCAGCGCCCTGTGAAGGATCCAACCCGCCAAGCTGTGGTGTGTCCTTGAGCAAGATACTCAGTGTCTCTGAGCTGTGGTTTCTCCATCCGGGAAGACCATAGCAGGGCTGAGCTGGAGACCAGGGAGCCAATGTACCCGGAGGCCCTCACACCCCAAACCCATAGGGGAAGCTCCAGTCAAGGTGACTACTATCTGTTGAGGGGACCCCAGTGTTTTTTTTTTTTCTGTGTTTCTGGAATATTTAATCAGAGTTTGGTGGACAGTACAGCTTTGCTATCATACCAGGCAGCTCTAGGCCCAGCCCTGGTTTCCTGAGCTTGGCCCCCGTCGGGCCAGAGTATGGCTTGAGCACTCTCCTCTTGGGGTCTGCAAACAGAGCAGCAGCCTGCAGAGAAACACTGGTGGGTAGGACGGGTGTGCCTAAAGGGACTGGGGCACCACAGGGTACTGTGCTGGGAGATCAGGCTGTGGGGACCCGAGGCCACAGAGACATAGAAGGTGGTGGGGGCAGCTCTCCAGCCCCCTTGCTGGTGTTGGGCTTTGGGTTCCTGCTGGGAGCATGTGCTGCCTGGGCCTGGGGTCAGGCCAGGCCCAGTCTTGGTCCCCTGGGCGAGGGACACCCTGAAACTAAGGAGGTCACATGGAGCCATCCAGGGAGCTGTGGGCATACAGAATGAGAACCCACTTAGGTTGGGGTATCAACCACATGCCTCCCCGCAGCTGAGGGCAACAGTCCCCACCCAGGACTGCAGATGCCCTGGCTCCCTGCCCTCCACAGGCTGGGAGATCCTAGGACACATTCCCATAGAATATGGGAAGTTACTCTTTGAGCCAGCGTTTCTAGCCTCTTCTTACAAAGTGAGCTGTGGAGGTGGCCCATGTGGGCGACCCTGGGTGGCAGTGAAGGGGGTGCCCAGGGGTCTGACCCATGTCTGCTTGGCTCCTCCATGCACGTAGCTTCCTCCCCTGCTTGGCCTCAGAAGCCCCTTTTGGGGAGGAGGCACCCAACTGGGGCCTAGCCTCATTAGCCTCCCTCCATGGCTCCTGCCCCGTGGCTCTGCGCTGGACAGCTTCTGGAGCCTCTGCTCACACTGGGAGGAAGCAGAGGTTTCTAAATCCATTCCTGGCCCTGTGTGCAGTCTGTGCTGGCAGCAGACACAGCGCCCAGGATGCTGCCCAACCAGGCTCCCCACGGAGAGGGCCTGCCGGGCAGACGAGGGCACAATGCCTTTTCTGAGAACAGGCTGGGGCAGGAACCAAGCTCCCGGGGTCGGGAGCTCAGGGAGATGAATCTGTACTTGTAAAATTCAGCAGGCATCTGAGAAGCCAGGGAACTGTGGCTGATCACCAAGCTGTGCCTGCTGTCGCCCAGGCATCGGTGTGGAGCCCCCTCCCACCCTTGTCCTTGCTGTGACCCCCGTGAAGATCTGGGACCCCCGTGCAGACACCAGGTCTAGGAAGGTGAAGCCACCACTCCCACCCTTGCTGGGATGTGGGTGTGCATGAGTCTGTGTCCCAGGATTTAGGGGGACAGTGGGGTGCTGTGTTTGGACACTGATACCCCAGGACATTATCCTTGTGAAGCTACGCAGGCCATGGGAGGGAAGGGCTTCTCTCTGGAGCCCATCCTCGTCCCACTGCTCTCTGCCCGTCCCTCCTGGAGCCCCTTTGTCTCTGTGATGCCACTTTTGGCTGGGACCCCACTCCGCCCCCTGTAGGGACACCTGTCCCGCCCCCCCCCCTCCCGCCATGTCCCACCACTTGTGGCCTCCTCGTCCAAGTGGCCCCTGCCACCTGTGCCCTCACTGTCCCAGTCCTACTGCGTTCGGAGTTCGGGGCAACACCGACTACAGGAGGAAGGGCAGGGCCATGGAACATTCCATACCATGGTATCCAGGCTGGCTGTGAGACCAAGCACTGAGCTGTTGTGCTTTCAGCTGTCAGGGGGACATAGCAGTCCCCCACTAACAGCAAGTTGGGGAAACCCCCTCCGAGCTGGACACTCCCTACACACATGGCACCACTGGGGACCCCATAGCTGTTGGGGAGCCTCCGCCTCTGGCCTGGAATTCTTGTGAGGCCAGGCACCAACTGTCTCCCCAGAACTGGCCTGGAGGGAGTGTGCCTGAGGGAAGGAAGGAACAATCCTTTCCCTCCTGACTCCGCTGAGACCTGCCAGCGCAGAGACCCTTACCTGTGGAGCCTCCATCTACTCCCAGGGCTCACTCTGAGGGAGAAAGAGGGGCTCCCCAGCAGCCACCATGTGGCAGGTGCTGAAGCCTAAACCCATAGGGGTGCAGCCCCAGGAGGGGGTGAAGGTCCTGCTCCTGGGTCCTCACCAGCCACAGCATGGACCCACCTCCTGTGGGGTCCGCAGCAGAGGCTAGCACTTAAATATCCAGTTCTGAACTCCTTCATGGTACCCGAGCGCCCTCACCTAACTTTTTAAGGAGGAACCACAACTGGAACTGGGTAAGAGCAGCCACCAGTGGCCCCTGGCCTGCCAATGCTCTGTCCCACCTCCCGGCGAGCATGTGCCCACAGTGAGACAGAAGCTTCCAGCCATCTGCGGTGCTTCTCTGTGATTGGGAATCAGCCTGCGACAAGTGTGCACCTGGAGCATCCCCAGCAGCCCAGGAGAACGAGAACACAGAGACATCAAGGTCACAAGGACCTGCAGGCCCACCTGACTTTCTGGAGGGGGTCCTGAAACCCCCCCAGTGGCACCAGGACAAGCTGGTCCTGGTCCAAGGAGAGGAGTCAGGCGCTGGTCTGAGGGTCAGTCCAGGAACTGAGGGCCTGTTTTGGATGCTGCCCAAAGGCTCCCTGAAGGTAGTCCCTAAGCAGTCACGGGGCTCTGGGCCTGCCTCCTGTCCACCTTATGCCTTCACAGTCCCTTCCCAGTCCCTGCCTCTAGCAACTTGCAAGCAACCCCCCCCCCCAACCCTGGAAAGCAGAGGTCATGCTTACAAGATAAGAAACCATCTCTCTGCCTTCTCTGATGACATGATAAAAACCCAGAGACAGTGGAACACCCGCTACACCAACTTCAGAAAACCGGGCTGTTCATCACACTGTATTACCTGCCAAGCTGTCACTCCTGGAGAAAGGCAGCTTTTTAAAGCACCCTAGAAAATTTTTGCTTTTGAGAATGTATTAATCATACGGCTTATTCCTAGGATTTACTTCGAATAATTGCCGGAATCTAAAAGGCATGTGTAGAAGGGAACAATGAGTTAAAAATAGTAAGACATGCTTGAGTTAACAGCCTATTTGCAAAGATGAGTAGCCACGAGCCGGATCAGACCAAGGGTTATTACTGACAAAAGTCAGAACCATGCAGGGTGAAAAATAAAAACAAAATAGAGGACAGAAAGACAAAGAAAATACTAGAACATTAACCAAATCAATGAGAAGAGAGAGAGAGAGAGAGAGAGAGAGAGAGACAGAGACACAAAGCAAAAGTCCAGGAATCCAAAAACCCAGAGACTCTTGGCGGGAGTCTTCCATGGTGCGGTGGCGGGGGCAGGGGCGCGGGGATGGGGAAGGCCAGGGTATGCGGTCTGACCTTGTAAGTAAACCAACACAGAAATCAGAGCATCTGTGTTTCACATTTCAGGGCTGGTTCAGTGAAAAGAAGTTTTCCAACAGTCAGCCTCATCAGAAAGATAAAAGAAAAGACATAACGTTTCAACAATGGGAAGAAAAAAAGAAATCAGCGTAACATAAAAAATCAAGACCAAAAAAAGGAACACCTGAAGGCTGAACAGAAAGGACAAATACAAGGTCATTTCTCAGTTATGAGGCTCACTGCTCTTGCTGCGGAAGCACAAAATCCAGCAATATGCTGTTTGCAAGACACACCAGAAGAGGAAGAGGAGGTGTGAGTAAGTTTCAAGGGGCTGCAGACTGGGGTTTCAGTGCTAACACCAGGCCAAGATTAATACGGGCAAAAACTACCTCACGTGGCAAGAGTCGTAACCTTACTTCGAGGTTGATGTCAGCAGCATAATCGTGCGGCATCTAAATGCTATAGTAACGGAGCAGGATCTATGCATGCACCCCTGCCAGGAGAACGACGCAGAAACCATGCCAGTTTGGCCAGGACTGAAGAATCCACCGCTCATTATCAAGCACACAGAAAGTTCAGGAACACGGGAAGGAGCTTAGTGGCACAATCGTACGGAGTGCATTGCTGTTTCAGTGGAATGAAACAGAATAAGCAGAACATGGTTCATTTTCAAGGACTGGAGGTGTGTTTACCGAAGGTCATCATGTGCAGGATCTTGAGGAAAATCTCAACAAAAATATGGAAGCAGAAACTATTTGCTCTCTGTTCTCTTATTCTATCAAGAGAAGAAGAGAGTAAGAACCAAACAGAAATACAACATTTGAGAACTAAAATGTACTTGTCTAAGGAAAAAACTGTCTGATATGATGAAAACACAGACATCTCAAAACCAGCAGAAAGTGGCAAAGAAGGTCCTGAAGGAGAAACCACATGGCCTTATTAGGTTCAAAAAGAGGTGAGAAAAAAATGATGATGTAATAAGCATTGAAATTCTATCTTGTGAAAGAAGCAAAAAAAACTTTGGGCGGGGGGAGCGAAAAAGAGGGAAAAGCAAATGATGAAAGTTAAAGCCAAAAAATTTTTTAAAAGACATTACTATCTAAAACCTAGCCCATGTCCTAAAGACCTTTAAGAATGGGCACAATGAACAAAAACGTGGGCCTTGTCATCTGCCTCTGCTGACCGAGGTGGCCTCTACACTGAGAACACAAAGGACGAGAAAAACGCAAAGATTAAACAAAATTTTGAATATAGAAGATCTGCAACATTTAAGGGGATGGTATGTGTCATTATGTTTCAGGGAGGAATATGAAGAATACAGACCCAATAAACACTGATGAAATAACAAACATGAAACAAAAAACAGAAAGCCAAATCGAGCAACAGTGAAACTAGAAAAAGAAATCCTCCCCACCCCCCGACACGGATCTGATGGTTTTAGTGATGAATTCATTCACATTTGCAAGGGATGAATAATTACCACGTCAGATAAATTATTTCCCCCTCTTGACCCCAATGGTCAGCTGAGCACATATATTCCATGAGGCAACTATGACCCTAATCCTAGAACTTCCAGGAAACTTGTATGGAGGGAAATGAGGAGATGTCAAAGAAGTGAATACTTTTATACTCATTTTCCTGGGGAGGAAGCAGAGGCCCACGGAGGGTAGGCAGGGACGGAATCAGCAGGGTTCCTGAACGGTGGGTCCCATTTGAGTTCTCTGCCCAGTCCACTGTGCGAGTTCTGTACTAACTGCTGAGACAACATCTGAAGGTAACAGCCAATGAGGCCAAGTAGGCCTGTTGCCATTCTTCAGGACACAGGGGCCAAATACGCTCGCCGTGGGAAGATCCCTGTGAGCAGATGGCTCTTCTCTAGTTGACTGCTTGGTGACGGCCATCTCAATTAGAATCTCAGTATGACCTCTGATGGAACTTAGCAGAATGGTTTGGGTTTTTTTTTTTTTTAAGATTTTGTTTATTTATTTGACAGAGATCACAAGTAGGCAGAGAGGCAGGCAGAGAAAGAAGAGGAAGCAGGCTCCCCACTGAGCAGAGAGCCCGATGTGGGGCTCGATCCCAGGTCTCTGGTTAAAGGCAGAGGCTTTAACCCACTGAGACACCCAGGCGCCCCTGAAGAATGGTTTTTCACTCTTTTGGAAAAACAGGCAGAAAATATATCAAAGAAAGCAAAACGTAATGTGAAATGCAATGAGAACGCACACACTAAAAGTGAATGAGATTGTCTAAACTATAGAAAATATTACAGAGCACAGTGATGGGAAGCGAGGATATGGCCCCAAGCCATAAATAAAAATCAACTGAAGTGATCTTAATCCACACATGAATGTCTTATGTTTTAAGCTAAGCATTACCAGAGGTAAGAAATATTATTTAACAAATGATGTTAGCATCATCGAAGTAGGAAGGAAATAAATTTTAATTCAGGTCTTAATGTAAACTACTCCCTGTGTTAAGAAGGAGAACTGTTATTTCAAAACACGTGACAGGGACGCCTGGGTGGCTCAGTTGGTTAAGTGGCTGCCTTCGGCTCAGGTCATGATCCCAGCGTCCTGGGATCGAGTCCCGCATCGGGCTCCTTGCTCAGCAGGGAGCCTGCTTCTCCCTCTGCCTCTGCCTGCCACTCCGTCTGCCTGTGCTCGCTCGCTCTCTCTCCCTCTCTCTCTCTGACAAATAATAATAAAAAAATCTTAAAAAAAAAAACCAACACGTGACAACTAAATAGAAACAGAACATAATGTTGTGGCCATAGGACTCCCTCCAAATTTCGACAACTGGATTTCCAGAACACATAGGACGGTGGCCAAGTCACAGACCTCTGAGGAGTGAGTCAGGGCACACACATAAGTGGAATAATTAATATATCACACATGGGACACAAACAGCACCACAGTAAACACAAGGGACATGTGAAGAGAAAATATTTAGAACAAAACAACGACTAGCTAACTTCTACCACGTTCAGGAGTCTGTAAAATAAGGTTAATAAAACTCCCAGTGACTCAGAAGATAGAGTAGCTGAAGTTATGCTCAAATACTTTGCACTTGAGAAGAAACAAACTGCAGAGAACTTCAGAAGAACAGCTTCTCCTTCCCGACAGCCGAAGGTGGGCACAACAGACGAGAGAAGGCTCATTTGAAACCTGCAAAACCAGGATCTCTACAAACTCAATACTCAGGGACATGTGAGGAAATAAACAGTTTCGTGTGTTGCTGGTAATAAAAATTCGTATAATTCTTTAAAAGGGCAACTGGGAGGGCAGCTCTTTCTGTCCACGGGTCCCATACTTTAATAAAACCACCTCTTTGGGGGCGCCTGGGTGGCTCAGTTGGTTGAGCAACTGCCTTCGGCTCAGGTCATGATCCCGGACTTCCAGGATCGAGTCTGCATCGGGCTCCCAGCTCCTTGGGGAGTCTGCTTCTCCCTCTGACCTTCTCCTCTCTCATGTTCTCTCTCACTCATTCTCTCTCAAATAAATAAATAAAATCCTTAAAAAATTAAAAAAAAAACCCACCTCTTTGCACCAAAATAAATGAAATGAAATGAAATAAATAAAATAAAATGGCAACTGGGCAAAACTTATCAAGAACCACAGAATGGGGGCTCCTGGGTGGCTCAGTCCACTAAGCATCTGCCTTCGGCTCAGGTCATGATCCCAAGGTTCTGGAATCGAGTCCCGCATCAGGTTCCTTGCTCAGTGGGGAGCCTGCCTCTGCTGCTCCCCCTGCTTGTGCTCCCTCTCTCTCAAATAAATAAATAGAATCTTTTGAAAAACCTACAGAATGTGGCACGGGGTGTAGTAAGTCCATTTGCAAGAATTCTTAAAGAAATTAGTCAAAAAAAGAAGTAAGGCTGCATGTAGAGAAGCTCTCAGAGCTGCATCATTTATAATGTAAAAACCTGGAAATGGCCCAGCATAACAGGATTGCGAAAATCAGGATGTTAACTTGGCCTTCCTGCTACTGAGCTAGGCTGCATCCAGCTGGCCCCAGGCAGCGAAGGTAAACTACCCTCTTACTACTCGAAAGGAGTGTATTTTTAAGAAAGTGGGTTCTCCGTTTTTTGTATTTGTTTTTGTTTTTGGTTTTTTTTTTTTTGGCTGAGAGAAGTGGGAATGCAGACCTAAAAGGCACCTGAGCGTGTCCGGCAGGGCACCCTGTAAGTCAGCGTCCAGGGCTGAAGTCCTGTGAGCCACTGAGGGAGAAAGCTGTCTTCAAAAATAAGCGCGGGGAAGGTGGTCGGCCGCCCCATGCCAGAGCTCCCCGGGGCCCTGCCAGTGGACGGAATGTCGCTGGGCCCAAGCATGCTGGAAAGACGGCCACCAACAGAATGACGGATGAACAGAGGGGTCCTGGGAGACCCTGGGGGCAGGAGCAGGGCTGGGCTGAAGGTTATCAGTGGTGGGGGGACAGCTGCTGCAACCCCCGCCCTGCCACACCCACTGGTCCTCCCCACTTCGTGCTCCCTGCCCCTCCCAGGTGCGCACAGCCCTGGGGGGACTGCCCTAGAGCAGGCTCAGGGGAGCCCTTTGTGAGCCAGCCTGCACCCCTCCCCGACAGCAAACTCCTGTGCTCACAGCCTGGACATCTCTGAGGCCTTCCTGGGGGAGGGGGTGGTGTGCGGGGAGTCACAGCAGCGTCTCCAAGGCGGGAGCGGAAGACACATCAGCGCAGGTCCCCATCACAAGGATCTGTCCCATCTGCCTGCTCCTGCGCCCCCAGCCAGGATCTGCTCAGTGTCACCCCATGGCTGACCTCTTACACTGTGACTTCATCCCCAGACCAAGGAGGTGGAAAAGAGGGCAGTGCATCCCATGATGGAAACAGATGTCAAAGCAGGCTTGGTGCTATAGTGCTATGCGGTCACCGCCGTGTCTGGGGAAGCATTCGTGCCCTCTGGTGCTGCCAGTGGACAGGAAGAGGGGCCAAGGATGAGGCAGTGGCCCCTGGGCATGGAAGAATGAGGGCCGGTGGTCCTCCTCGCTGGCTCCCAGTGTCCCCCCGCCACATGGGACTGCTCGGTTTCTGGCCTCTGTAGACACACGTTTTGGGAGCTTTCTCAAGGAGGGAGTGGGGTTCTTCCTCCTCACTCCCTAAAAGCTTCCAGTCCAGCAGGTGGCCATCCATAGACCCTCTGTGATCATCTGAGAACGCTCCCTGGAGCAGGCACACAGATGAGGCAACCCCAGCCCAAAATGCTACTGCTACCCCTGAGGGCTTCCCACCCCCAACACGCAGACAGCAGCTCTGCTTGCTGGGGCACAGCCAGAGGGCTACCTTGTGGCGGGGCGAAGATGCGGGGTTGGGGGCAGTGTGGGGTTGGGAGCCATGGTCGGATCCTCTCCCCGAGGGGGTCTCTAGACTCTTTCCCACATCTGTCTGCCCAGGGCTCGCTCTAGGTGCATGCTGGGGGAAAGTGGATTTCCAGAACCTTCTGCCCACCCCCCCACCCCCTGCTTGCCTATGAACACAGATCTGGGTGCACAAATCCTGAGACAACTCCTTCCTTCCTTCCTCAGCATGCCCTGCACCCCCATGGTTGGTCCCATTGCCCCAGCCTCCATCTGCTACCACAGGTCAGCTGTGGTGGAGCTCCTGACACAGGGTGGATGGGCCCAGTTGGCCTTGATCTCACCGCCTGCATGGACACCCTGCTCATGACAGCCACCCCCCCTCCCCAGTTGCTGCTGTGGGGTCCTGGTGGTGCGTGTGGTACACTTCTCCTCAAGATGCCACCCCGGTGCTGACTTTCAGAAGCTGGATTCGAGAGGGTGGAGGAAAAGGGCCCCCCTTTCCTCTGCCTGCCCGCCAAACTCTGAGTCCCACAATGCCTCTCTGTCACAGCCTTGGCCTAAAAAACTTCAGAGGTGGCTGCTGGGAGCTCCGGGTCCAGCTCAGGGGTCTTTCCTCTCTGCGGATCCCAGCAGCGGAAGAACGCCCGCCCTCCATGGCTGTACACCTGGAGCACTGGAGGGGGAGGCTAGATGCATGGAGAGCTGTGGAGGACCACAGCAGATACCCTCACCCAAGGGCACCCACCCTGGCGCTGGAAGGCGGTGTCCGTGCCTTTTCCCATGGGGCTGGAGCCCTGCAGTGAGGCCCCAGGCTCGGGGGCAGGAGGAATGGCCTCGGCAGAAGGAGCCTGGCTCCAAAGGCAGGCTGGGCCACCTTCCTGGGACAGCCCCTCTCCTCCCCGAAGGCCTCCAGAAGTCAGGATCCCTGTGCGCCTGGGCTCTGCAGACACTAGAAGGACTCCCCCCAAGCCAGGTAGGCAGAGGGGTGGGAGAGTGGACACCTGTGCCGGGGCCTGCTGACGAGCAGGGGGGCCGAGCTCTCGTGAGCACGGGGCAGGTTCCCGAGGTGGAGGCCTTGCGGCACAGACCCACCAGGGTGCTGAAGCCAGCCACGCTTGCAGCCTGGTGGGAGGCCCCTATGGGGACAGGCGTCCCGTGCCAGGTAGCCCACAGGCTCCAGAGAACGGCGTGAAGCACCCTGGACGTGTTCCAACCCGAGGTCTCGGCCACACAGCCAGGTGCAGCCAGAGTCCCTGGAGGACACAGCCACTGCCCTGGGGGAGACCTCTGCGCCTAGAGAAAGATGCCTCCCTTTCAGTTCCTATTGGGATTCCTAAGAAGAGCAGTTGCTCCGGCCTGCTGCCCTGTCCGAAGAACTCCCTGACTTGACTCTGAAGGGAGACACAGAAGAAGGCTCCTCGTGCAGCAGAGAGCGGAGGGCAGCAGGCCCGGGGCAAGACCCCGAGGGGGGCCAAGGTGCCCTGTCCTGGTCAGCAGTCCCTGGGGAACAGGAGCTTGGGGCCTGTGCTCCTGGATGAGGACACAGCATGGCAGCCTGTCCCCTAGAACCCCGCTCTGTGTCCTTCCCTTGACACACCAGGCTGCTCCCCACTTCCCAGGGTGGGAGAGCCCTCCTCAGAACTGGGGTGCTCTTTGGTCTGGGCTGGAGGGCTCTCCACGCCCTGCACAGGGTCTGCACATGGTGAGGGACTGCAGGGAGGTGGACCAGGCCAGGGAGACCTTGTTAGGGAGCTTCTGGGCACTGAGCCGGAGCCGGTCAGCAGCAACAAACCTAGAAGCTTCCAGACAGAGACAGGAGGGTGCCTTGACTGGTGTGAAGGTGAAGTTGGGTTCTCTGATGGCTGGTCATAGAAGGTGGTAACCCACTCCCTGGGGACCCCTCTGACATCTTCCCCTATCCAAGTGACACCTGGGAGCCAGTGACGGGGTGGGAAGGCAGAGGCAGCAGGGCCTCCTGAAGCCCCCCAGAACTTTCCGTGTTGGGGAGGAGATCCAAATGCAGGCAAATCAAACTGCTTGAGTTCCTCACGATCGAGATTCTTTTCCTTATCTGTTCTGCTCTTTCTCTCCCTCCCCAAAACCCGAAGGAACATCTCTGGAGATGAGAGTTTCTGATGACACATTTTCCCATGTTCTCTGTAGCTCCCTAAATTAGATTATACTCCCAGTTAATACATTAAATGACCTTTCATTTCCACTAGCACACCAGGTCTGCTGTTTAACAAGCTAACCCCTGGGGGATCATGGGCTGGGCCTGGAGCCTTGGCGGGGGAGGGGGCAGGGCAGTCTGTCCTGCTGAGCACATCTGCCCTGAGGAGAAGTGGGACCAGGACAGGTCCCAGGGGAATCTGAAACCCAGGGGAATCTGAGAAATCCAAGGCATCCCTAGACAAGAAAGGACTCAGGAGCAGCCCCCAAGCCACCCTCAGATGAACAGAAGGGTCAGGGTCCAAGGCCATGGGCTGACTGAAATGCAGAACCATGCTGGATAGCTAAGGTCCCAGGATAAGCTCCCTTACAACTCTTGAAATGCAAAAACAAAGAGACCCACAGTCCCAGGGCAGGTCATTGTCCTCTTGCTGGAACACGGCCCAAATGCTGTTAGCCCTCTGCTTTCTCTCCAGGTCTCTCTCTCTGAGCAGTGATGCACGGTGCTGCTGAGAAGTACTTTGGAAAGAACCCAATGTTTCCATCCAGTGTCCTAAGGGAAGCAAGGCAAATTAGGGCCCTCCTCTCAGTCTGCCGTGACGCAGGAGGTGGCACTGTGAGTCTGGGGGCCAGAGGGCCAGAGGGCATGAGCAGGCTCCCATGTGCCCCACAGAGGATTTTGTCCTCATCTCCTCCAGAGAATGCATCCTAAGGAAGGCTGGTGGGCTCCCATTTGTCACTTGGGAGGAGGGGAGGTCCCCTCTGCCATGCGGCTGTTTTAAATCCTCTGACTTCAGAGCAGGATCCAGAACATCCCTTGGCCATGGTGAAGCCAACTGCAGGCCCAGCCCAGTTGCTAGGACAGCCATCACCTCAAGCAGCAGGCATTGGGGACCTCTGGCCTTGAACTCCCTTTGGATTTCTCCACCTGCAGCGTTAGCCTGGGGCTCGATCCCAGGCCCCAGTGAGTTCCCAGGTCTGCTCTCGGGGCACTGCCTGCACCCCAGCAACAGGCCCTGGCTGCACTTGGTTCAGGGAGGGGGTCTGTCCCAGTACCTGCACCCTTTGTCAGACCCCTGCCCTGTCTGCTATCCCCTGACCCCTCTGCCCCTACTGCTCCAGGGGACTCTGGAAAGTTTGCTTTTGGCCTGAGTACCAGGCTTGGTAGCCCACTGCAAGCGGGCCCCACCAGGCCCCCTGGACGTTGGCAGCAGCCGAGATGGCCGCTGAAGGCCATCAATCACCTCCCTGGGGCGTCCCCAGAGAATCAGGAGGGAGCCATATTGTACCCCTGGGGAGTGTCATGAGTTGAGACTCTGGACCCAAAGAGACCTTGTGAGCTGTGCCCCTGGGCAGATAAGGCAGGGATTACGACTGTCCTACCATCTCCTGAGGTTGCCGCTTACTTACACAAGATGACAGAGGCTGAGGGATTGGCACAATGCTGAGCTCACAGTAGGTGCTTAATAAGTGCTAGCTGTAATAACGAACTCCTTTCTTGAAATGGGGTGAGGGATAAGTAAGCTTTTGGTAGGCAGTGAAGACCAACTGTCCTGGAGGAGAATTCAGGCTGTAGATGGAGGTAATAGGAGAAGGCTTGAAATACGGAGTATCGATGAAGTTGTGGGCAAAGCGTGGAGGGAGATGACACAGGACAAAGGGCCATCACAACCCATGGGGGGCAGAGATGGGCTCAGGAATGAACAGGACGACTGGGCAGCTTGTCAGGAAGAAGACAGAGCGTGCTTCCTGGCATGCCACCCATCAGAATGAAGCCCAGAGGCACCAGAGACGGAGATGTGTCCCCAAAACCACACGGGCTTGAGGGGAAAGCAGGGGTGGATCCTCTGGAACCCCAGTGTGGGGAGAGGCCATGCAGCTGTGACTCGGATCTGGGGGGATGACACGCTGATGTGCATGGCTATGTGAAAACAAGGTTATGTGGCAGCAGGAACGCCGGAAAGGGAGTCAAAAGACAGTGCTTGAGTTGGGAGAGCACGTCTCAGGCGCGGCAGACAAGGGTCTGACTTCACCTCTAAGGGGCACCCAGCTGGCATAGTCAGTAGACAGGGCCATGACTCTTGGTCTCAGGGCTGTGAGTTCTAGCCCCATGTAGAGGGTAGAGATTACTTAAAAATAAAAGCTTAGGGGAAAAAAAAAACCAAACCTCTTTAAAAAGGATCAGAAACCTGACCAGAAAAGGGGGAAAGACACAAACAAACATTCACAGAAAAGAGAAGTGAAGAGGAACTTGTCGCTGGAGAAACCCAAAACAACACACCGGGGAGACACTGTTTCTGGCTGAGCAGGCAGCGAGGACTCAAGCCTGACAGTGGGGTGTGTGAGCGGGTGGTGGGAAATGACTCCCTTATGCTGTGGGTGGGGCTGCCCATTCTTGGTCCTCCTGGAAGACAACAAGGCATGCTCAACATGGCATGCTCCCACCTCATACCCGGGAGCCCTGCACCCAGGGCATCACCGCAGGGACGCAGATCCCACATGAGCATGACTATGCACACACACGGGTCATTCCCTTCAATACTCCCTGAAATTCAGAAATACTGGGAAAACCAAATGCCTCCTGCCAGGAAAGTGCTTGGAAAATTATGCACAGAGCAATGTTATTCAGCTGCAAAAATGCGTGCTGCAGCTCTCTATGCACTGATTAGAATGGATTTCCAGCACAGACTGGTAGATGAAAACAAAATGCCAAAAGAGTATCTATATAAAGGGCTAGTATCCAAAACCTACAAAGAACTTATGAAGCTCAATACCCAGAAAACAAATAAACCAATCAAGAAATGGGCAACGGACATGAACAGACATTTCTCCAAAGACATACACATGGCCAACAGACCCATGAAAAAATGCTCAACATCACTGGGCATCAGGGAAATATAAATTAAAAGCACACTGAGATACCACCTCACACCCATCAGAATAGCTAAAATTAACAACTTGGGAAGTCACAGATGTTGGTGAGGATGCAGAGAAAGGGGAATCCCCTTACACTGTTGCTGGGAAGGCAAGCTGGTGCAGCCACTCTGGAAAACAGTATGGAGTTTCCTCAAAAAGTTGAAAATAGAGCTACCCTATAACCCGGCAATTTAAAAAAAATATATTTATTTATTTGACAGACAGAGATCACAAGTAGGCAGAGAGGCAGGCAGGGAGAGAGGAGGAAGCAGGCTCCCTGCTGAGCAGAGAGCCTGATGGGGGCTTGATCCCAGGACCCTGGGATCATGACCTGAGCCGAAGGCAGAGGCTTAACCCACTGACCCACCCAGGTGCTTCTGACCCAGCAATTATAAGACTAGGTATTTAACCAAAGGGTACAAAAATGCTGATCTGAAGGGGTCCCTGCACCCCAATGTTTATAGCAGAATGTCCACTATAGTTTATAGCCAAACTATGGAAAGAGCCCAGATGTCCATTGACAGATGAATGGATAAAGAAGAGGTAGTGTGCATATGCATGCACATACAGACACACACACACACTGGAATATTACTCAGCCTTCAAGAAGAATGAAATCTTGCCATTTACAATGACATGGATGGAGCTAGAGGGTATTATGCTGAGTGAAATAAGTCAGTTGGTGAAAGACAAATACCATATGATCTCATTCACATGTGGAATTTAAGAAACAAAACAGGATGAGCGTAGAGGAAGGGAAGGAAAAATAAGATAAGAGGAAAAGAGAGAGGGAGGGAAACCCTAAGAGCCTCTTAACTATAGGAAACAAACTGAGGGTTGCTGGAGGGGAGAGAGGCTGGGGGGAATGGGGTCACTGGGGGACGGGCATTCAGGAGGGCATGGGATGTGACCAGCACTGGGTGTTATATGCAACTGATAAATCCCTGACCTCTACCTCTGAAACTAGTAATACAGAATATGTTAACTTAATTGAATTTAAACAAGAGATTTAAAAATATCTATTGTATAGTACCAGAAATAATCTATAGTATAAGATAAGGACATAGCATAGAACAGTTAAAGAATATCTTTAGCATAGAGTAGTATAAAGATATTTATATATGGTATCAAAACAGCTACAGCAGGGGCGCCTGGGTGGCTCAGTTGGTCAAGCATCCAACTCCTGATTTCGAGGTCATTATGTTGGGGTCCTGGGATCGAGCCCTGGGTCTGGCTCTCTGCTCATCAGGGAGTCCGCTTGTCTCCCTCTCCCTCTGCCCTTTCCCCTGCTCTCTCTTTCTCTCTCTCTCAAAGAAATAAATCTTTAAAGAAAAATAAATCTACAGCATACTATAATACAGCAGGAGAATATCTACAGGATAATATACTTCACGGGAGGATAGAAGAGAAAAATTCATACACCTGCTCATCTGCGCAGAAGAAACACTAGAAGGGAGACAGAGAAACGAATGAGCTGTGTGGCCCACAGGGAGCGGGTGGAAGCCGTGGGCCAGGTGAGGCTAGGGGAGTGGGGCTGGGGGGAAATGGGGCTTCTCTGATTCTCAGACACACAGCACGATGGCCAGGTCTTTGTGTCAGCCTGCGGGCCAGCAATACCATCTATACATACCTGCCCTATGGATTCTGGACTTGCCAGAACCCCAAGCCGTATAAACCAATTCCTTGAAAGAAATACTGATGTGATACCAACAGTCTTCCCCCACACTGACCTCGGGGACCAAGGGAACCAGAAGAGACACCCCTGTAAGCGGGGTCTTCTGTCATGGAGACTCAGGCCTGTGGACACTAGACCATCCCCCACGCACCTCCACTGGGATGGGCCACATGTGTCTCACAGGGACACGGCCCACACGGAACCTTCCAGCCACAGAGGCCTGGCTGAACACGGCCCTGCCCCCAGGCCATCATGGACACAGCCTCCTCTATCCACACTCACTTGTCCCTGGCATACTCCTTCGCCCTTAGGCTGTCCCTGCCTGTGGCCATGTTCTGTCACCCCAGAATGTGGAGTAGAACCCCTCACAGTGGCCTTGAGTGGACTCCTCACACCAGGCCCGAGGCCCCCACCCCAGCCATGCCCACCCCCAACCAGGGGACACACGAGACTCACCTGATGGTCTTGCCCCAGTCACACCACAGCGTCTTCCCGATAGCATCCATGCTCACCTGGAACTGGCTGAGGCAGAGCTCCTGGAGGAGAGGGCCGTAGCTGGCGTCCTGGCAGGCCGTGGCCATGAGGAGGGGGTACACTGCAACGAGAGTGTTCAGGGACCGTCAGCCGGCCCCCTCCCGCCCTCCCCCGCCTTCCCTGCGCACCCACGAGAGGCCCGGCCCAGAGCCCACTTGCCCCTGATCTGTGGAGAGGAAGCCTGGGGCTCACTGATCCAGCCCAACCCAGCCAAAGCCCTGCCTGCTACCTGCAGGCTGGACGGCACCTCCTAGAGCTCCGAGTGCACGGGGCCAGGGGATCACAACTCCCTTCACGGCCACTGACCGCCAAGAGTAGGAAGCCCAGCAGCCCAAGAGGGTCTGACACTCAGGCGCTACTCCATCCTCACTCCAACCCCCGACACAGCCCCCAGCACCTCCCCTTCACACGTGGGGAAACCCCTGGGATTGCAAACAGTCTCCTCCCCCTCAATGCCACCAGGCTTCTGGCCGATTTGGGCCAGAACGTGAGGTCCAGGCTGTGGCTCTCAGTCCCAGGGACAGCCTACCTGCCTTGAGGAGCCCCGGCTCACGACGCTGAGGTCTGGATACTTACTGGTTGCAAACCACACCCACAAACTGAGATGTGAAACGTGTTCTACCCTCCAACTTGATACATACGAGCTCAAAAAGGTAAGGAAGGCACTGCACAAACCAAAATTCACTCCCTTCCCCCCTAAGCCCACAACTGGCTCAGGTGGCTGCTGGCAGGTGAGGAAGATTTCCCCCTGCGTCCCCACCCCTAGGCCTCCCTGCTCTTCCTTTTCAGGCTGGACATCAGCCTTCTCTGCCTGTCTGTGGGACCAGGCAGGGCCAGGGTGGTGGGGATCCTTCACAGTCCCTCCTCAAGGCCTGGCCCACCTACTGCCCCTCAGGCTATCCCGGCTCTCTGCCCACAGGACCCCTACCATCATGGCCTTTCCAGATTCCTGGATGAAGCCTGGAGCTGGGAAGCCAGGGCTACCCCAGGAATTCTTGGACTCCATGTTGGGCCTCATGGATATGTGTGGACACCCAGCTGCCCCCTGCAGCTCTTGGGTCTGGGAAGCCCACAAGGCAGTGGGTGGGATGGCCCACCCAAGGGGAGGGTGGTGGCCCTCCGGGCACTCAGACTATGCAGGGAGCTCTGGGGTCTGACTCTGAAACATGGCCTAGAAGGGGGTGTGTATGTGAGTGGGCTTGTCCCACGGCCCCTCAGACTCCTGCCCCCCATGTGACTCCATCTTCCAGGAGCAAAATGCAGAGAAACTGGTACTCCAGCCCCTACAATACATGAGCCTTCTCAAAGCTCTCCACATGTACACAGATCTTGCAGGCAGGTCCTACTGTGATCATGAACTTACTAGATGGGGAAACGGAGGCTTTGGGGCACAGAAGCGGGCCTAAGGTCCCAGCCCAGAAGAGATGTAGGTTTGACTGAATTTGTCTCACCTGCCTTAGGCCCCACACTCAACCAATGCCCAGTCCCAAGAGGCTGAGGGTTAGACAAGAAGCTGGGCTGTGCAGTGGAGGGCCTGACCTGTCTTTCGCTGCAGACCTGGGGAGAGGGCAGACGATGAAGTGGCAGGCTGTGAAGTGCCATTCTAGAATGCAACTCCGGGGGGCTCAATGGCTAGTTACTGGAGGGCATGTGGGTAGGTGGATGGGTAGATAAGTAGGTGCTCAGAAGGGAGGGTGCATGGGTGGGTGGGTGGATGAAGGGATGGAGAGATGGATGGACAGATGACTGGATGGATGGATGGATGGATGGATGACTGGATGGATGGATGATGGGATGGATGGATGGATGGATGGATGGATGACTGGATGGATGACTGGATGGATGACTGGGTGGATGGATGGACAGATGGACAGATGGAAATATAGGTAGGTAAATGGATGGGTGAGTGGGAGGATGAATGAATGCCACACATGGCAGACCAGGGCTCTGACCCAGCCCATAACCGTGCCAGAATGGAGTGTTGAATGGGAAGCCAAAGCCCTGGATGGGGTGGAGGTGACAACTGGCTCACAAGGTAAGGTGCCAAATCAGGAGAGGAAGAGATAAAGAACAGTCTCGGTTACAGGTAACAGAGCCGACTGGCAGCCTTCAACACAAGGGCAGCTTGACACTGAGGACCTGGAGGGCAGGCCAGCCAGAGGCCACCTGTGGGGGAGCAATGATTGCAAAGCTCTGAAGTTGCCCTCAGGTGTGTCTTCCCCGTGCCCTCCCAGAGCCCCCGGAAAGGGAGGTGGTGGGGGACTGACGGAGGCTGGGCAGCAGGCCCATCTCTGTTCAGACCCTGTGTTTCTGGAAGGCAGGCCAAGATGTCACAAGTGGGCAAGAGCTGTTCCCTCAGGGAAACGGCAGCTCTCAGGAAGGGGACAGGTGGCCAGCCCCAAGCATGCAACCACACTGTGCCACGTAGTCAGAGAAGGACTGTGGTCTGAGGGAACTGATAGCCTGGGAGTTCCAGTAAGAGATAGAGCGAGGGAACCCCAGCAGTGGCTGAGGGCTCCACGGGCTTTCAGAAGATTTATGTGAAGGCCCCAAGGCCCACCGATCCCACCAGGACGTGAGATGAGCTTGGGAGGGAGAACGAATTCATTGAACTAATGAAGTGACAGAGTCCCGGGGGCACACACCTGCATAGGGCGGCTGAAGCCACCACAGTGAAATCTCACAGCAACGAAAGAAAAAGAGGAACCCAGACAAAACATGTAGCAAACCCCATGGCACACGGAAGTAGAGGGGAGGCCCAGCCCTCCTTGTGCCCACTGCACTGGAGGGCGTCCCCTGGGGATGGGTCCCGCTAAGGCTGGCGGGGCATCTGGAAGGTTCCTGGGCTTTTGGCCTGAGAAGCTAGGGAGAAGGGGCAGGTGGGGAGGGTGGAGAAGAAAGGCTGGCATGTGGGGAAAGCTTTTTGGAGGGTCTCCCGAGGGGAGGACCCACAGGCGGGCGAGGTGACCCGACCCTCGACATCGTGGAAGGAGCACCTCCCTCCCCCATCTCAGAGGGTGCAGCAGAGGAGGCTGGGAGGGCAGAGCATATCCCTGGGGCCCTTCGGGATCTCTTGGGGGCCTGGGAACCAGACGGCTCCCCTGGCCTCAGGGGCCACATATCCACCAGAGTTCTTGCCACTTCCCGACAGCCCAGGTGTGTGTCCCATGGAGCCTACATGGGCACAGAGGTGTGCACCCCAAGGACCAGCTGTGGCTGACTCCTAGTGTTGTCGGGGCAGGCTCAGGGAAGGAGTGACTCGAAAGCCCACCTTCTGTGGACAGGCGAGGTACTGGGGCTCACAGGGAGCTCGGGGGTGGGGGAGGGCTCAGACACCCAGTCATGGGAGGAATGCCAAGTTGTCCGTCCCAACTTCCTTCCAAGGGTCACCCCTCTGTTTGTCCCCAACACCTCTCTGCCCCAAGCGTGTGCCTGCCTCCCTGCCAAGAACGGCCTTCCCCAGACAACCCCAGGCCTGAATGTGGCTTGTCTGTGGCCCTCACCTCCTCCTCTGAGGGGTCCCAGCCGCTTACCCCAGAGCTCCCCGCCCCCACCCCGTCCACAGCCTCAGCCTCACTCAGGGGCTAGAGTGGTTTCCTCTTCTCCTAACAACGTTGGCCGCCTCTCCTCCCCCAGCGTTTCCAACATGTGTGAGCGCCCTCCCTGGCACGCAGCCGCTTTGCACGTTCCTATCGTCCCATGTTGCGTCACTGACCCCAGCAGAATGTCACAGACGTCCTGTGTGGGAGTGGAGCGAGGGCGCTTCCCACTGTTGGCCCCTCTCCCGCTCTGGAAGGGTCAGACTCAGGGCAGATGAGGACGATTGTGCCTATCAGTCAGGATGCTCTGGCAACAGAAACCACGTGGGCTCATGTGAGCACCAGAGGACTCTAGGGGCTCACAGAAGGAGGGGCAGAGACCATCCCGGGGGGTACAGAGTGCCACCTCCCCCGCGGGGGGTCCCCAGCAGAGAGTGCAGGTGCAGGGACACGTCCCCAGCCTACTGTTCCTCTTGTTGCGGTGTCCCCGCCTGGGTACATTCAGGCCCATCTCCTGTTGTTCCCCGTGCTACAGAGAACAGCCCCCGTACCCACCTCTCCTGGCCGGCCCGCTCTGGTTGGCCCAGCAGTGATGCCAGACCCCAGTAGGTGCTACCCCCACTGCACAAGCCTCCCCGTGGCTTTGACCCTGGCCAGCCTCTGGGCTAGTCCCCTGGATGTTGCTGCTCCCCACCTCTCTGTGAGACACCTGCTCCCTCCCCAGGTTAGGACCTGGCTCTCTGGGCTCAAAGACCCCTCCCTACACATGCCCTGCCCTTTGCTCCTGTCCTGGGGGAGCCCTGAGCCGCAGCCATTCCACAGCGGGGACCAGCTGGGGTGGGCTGTCTGGGAGAATCTGGAAACCAGGTTCATTTTTTTAGGTACTGGAGAACAGCACTTAATGTTTTTCTTAAACCAGCCTCGTGGGATTTCTTTCATTGGAACGACAGTACCTAATGGTTTTAAAACCTACTAGAACTACCAAAAGTTTAAAACCAGCTGTGTGGGCCAAATGGGTCCCATTCCTGCCCGGCTGCCGGTGTCATCATCCCTCGTACAGAAGTTGGGTCTTTAAAAGGCCGCATGGGGGGGCCGCGAGCAGCCTGTGTTCTATCCTCGGCATGTTCGCGCAGGAACTTTCCTTGGCATGGGTGTTATTTAGGAATTAGGTGTCCTTTTAGGGAGAGTTCAAAGACATAGCTCCCTCTCTCCACAGCGGAAAAACACCGGCGGGGGGGCGCGGGCTCCCGGCAGGGAGCAGGACCTTCCCGTGGAGACCGTTGGTTTGGGTTTTCAAATGAGCAATGAGCGACCCAGAAGTGTGAACCCGATGGGTCCTGTTTTATGGGTCCTTGGTTTGTGCCTGCTCACCCGGCAGGAAGGGTCCGGCCTGCTGCTGACTGCGTATCTGCAGCCAGAGAAGCCTAGACCCTGCACTGTCCTGAGCCCCGGGGGCCGGGACAGTGGGGGCCATGGGGAGTTGCTGGGCTGTGGGAAGGGGAACAGCTGGGGGCCAAGTCGAGCTCCCCATGTCAAGTCGAGGTGCCCATGAGCTGGGGAGGGGTCTCCAGAGACCTCAGACAGAGAAGGGCTGGCCTGGGGCGTGGACAGCTTCCTTCAACCCTCAGACTGTGAAGTGGGAACCTCCTGCTCCAGGTGGGCCACCGGGACTGCACTCCATAGGATGTGCTGTTCCCAGAAGCCCTCCCACCTCAGAACAAGCAGCCCACCTCCTCGGGGTTTTCAACGTGAGCCACACTTAGCAACTCATGGGACACTCGAGGCTAGACCCTGGTGGCCAGCAGGGGTGATGGCGAGGGACATGGAGGGGGCAGGAGTGGGAGATGACAAAGGCCAGGACACTTTCAGGGATGAGGGGGTTATATGCTCAGTCTTGGGTCCACGCAGGGGTTTACAAATGCCAGAACCTTCCAAACTGTGAACGTTAAATACAATCCGTTTATTCTGTGTCTGTCAGACTTCAGTGATGCTGCTTCACATAATAAACGCAAAGGAAATGCCAGGATCTCTGAGCCGTGTGGTTCTAGAAGATCTTGTGTTTTTTTCCCCTCATGCTCCTTTATATTTTCCACAGGTTAAACAAGCATATAACTGATGAAATGTGATCTCTTTGCTCTCTGCAGATCTGCCAAGAGCTGTCAGAAAAGCCCTCGCTCAGCCGGTTCTCGGGGTGGCTATGAATCATTTCTTGCTCACAGGCCCAGCGGGGAGAGAGCTGCCCGCTTCCAGGACTCCCCTGATTCTATCCCCTGGGGACCCATATCCCCAGGAAGAGACATGCCCCAGTGCCCCAGGACACGACGTACCCAGAACTTGGTTTGAACATGTTGCCCTCAGCTGTCCTCAGCCTTTTTGGGAAAATAAAAACAAAACAACAAACTAAAAAATTAAAATTCTTGTGTACCTGGCAAAAAGTCCTACTCAGCCCTCAAGGCCCCATGAGCTATCACATCCTTGGCCCTGCCCAGCACACAGCCCTGCTCTGACCCCATCGTAACTGCCAGCAAGAGCCTGTCCTGAGCTGCCGACCGCAGGACCCTGGGGCCTGCATCTCACCCGGACATAGCACTTGCCCCCCCAGGCTTCTGGCAGTATGGGGCCTGACGGCACCAGAAGTGAAGGAGCGAATGTGTGGGGAGGCATCTTGATCCTGGCCTGTGACACTCCCCTTCACTTCTCAGGACTCTTCTGGCTTCTGGAAAGCCCCACGTGGGTCGGGCCTCACCCTTTCCTCAGCCAGGGTCTCCTGAGATGGTTTTCCCTTCTCTCCTCTGAGATACTCTTCCTCCTGTCTCTCCCAGTGCTCCATGACACCATGTCGTGGGCGGGCATTTTGGGACACCTGTGTCTCTATCTGGAGCCCCCATCTGTGTTCTTTTTGGAAGCAAGTTGGGTGTCAACAGATAAAATGTAGATCTGGCTCTAGGTTGGTCCCCTCCAGCTCTGGAGGACTCCCTGCTTCCCCTTCCACCACTGCCTGCCGGGGATGCCCGCCCCAGGGTGACAACCACACCTCACATGGCCTGAGTCTGTCCTAAGCCCTCCACAGACATTCGCTGACTCAGTCCTCGCAAGCGTCTGGTCAGGCCCGCATTATTATTCTCTTATTTTACAGAGTGGGTCAGAGGGGCCCAGAAAGACTCAGTGACCTGCCCAGAGACACACAGCCCAAGAGTGGAGGAGCCAGGACGCAGCTCTTAGCACGCTCATCACAGAACACACGGGAGAGACAGTGAGGGTGACTCCCTCAGCGCCAGAGACTGCAGCCCCGAAGCCTGTGGATGACTGACATCCACAGAGACCCCTGATGGGAGGCACCTCGGGGCCATTTTCCCCACGAGGGGTCCAGACGGGTTTTGCTCCAGAGGTGGGAGGCCCATGCGACGGATGGCCACATGGCCAGGCAACAAGGATGCCTGGCAATATACAGCTTCCCCAGGGATGCGGGTGAAGGACCCCCCCACCCTCACAGGGAGGACCCCTCCTGCAGAGGAGCAGTAGAGCAAGGTCAAGTGGAGACCAGCCCGGGGCCCTCCGAGTCCTATGGGTGTGGCCATGCAAACTCAAGCCCATCGTCCTCACCAAGACCACAGGTGTCTGGCAGGGGCGTGTGATGCTGCCACAGGAGGGCAAAAGGTTTCCGTGATTTTATGAACTTGTTTTCACAGCTCACCAGTTAAAGAAGCTGATCTGGAATAGGTCTGATAATATGCTGGGCAGCGGCACGGGCCAAGATCCCTGTGCAGGGAGCTCACTGACAGGTCAGGACCAGGAGGCCCTGGACACAACTGTTTCAGAGGATTAGGTGCCCAGGCCCCCCGGCGCTCGGGGGGGGGCGGGTGTGTCCCCGCTGGTGGGAGCAGCTGCTCCTGCCTCCCTCACGCCAGCTCTGGTTCTCCTGTGCCAGGCCCCGCGTGGCTGCTGTGGCTGCCATGGCCCCTTCCGACATCGCCCACATGGTTCCTGGCCCTCTCCCCGCTGCTGCGCCCCCCTCCGAAGCACACCGACCCCTCCAGCAGTCTCGTCTGCCCCCTGAGATGCTCCCTATGCCCTGCAGGAGGAATTCCCGCTCCCAACCCCGCTCGGAGCAGCCGGTCAAAGGAAAGAGGAAGTTCCCTCGCAGGCCCGTGGGCCCTTTCATTTCCCGTTCAAACAGCAGCTCACGCCGGTGGAGCCTTCATTAGGCAGACTTACTGCTCCTCGTCTGACTGGGACCCTCCTGACACACCCCTGCCGTGGCCTAGAGACCCTGCTCCCCTCTGCCCCTCCCCTCCTTGAAGTGCCGCTCTGTTCTGTGCTGCACATGGGGGCACCCGTTCTCGTGTCCCCGAATCCATGAGAAAACGGGATGCTCGATCAAGCTAAAATGTTAAGTGACGCAGAACTATGTCTGGAGGGAGTGAGACACCACACCGGCATCCCCGACAAAGTCAGGTTCCACCTGCGAAGCACCGATGGGCACCTTGAACGTGTTGGGATGGCCACCGTCAGGACCCGGACAAGAAGGAGCGTCAGGGAGGGTGCCAAGAGCCCCCGCGCGTTGCTGGTGGGAATGCAGTTGTGGCCAGAAACTGTGAACAGAGCTACCCTGTGACCTAGTCTGCAACAGGGACGTGCGCACCTGGGCCCTGCATGGCATTAGTCACAGCGGCCAGGAGGGCGAGCAACCTGAGGGCCGGCAACACCTGAACGGAAGAACGAAACGGGGTCCAGCCTCGGATGGGAAGGACCGCCATCACATGCTGCATGGGGACGAATCTTGCAGGCACAAAGACACAGACCCGCCGGGTTCCACTCACCTCAAGTACCTATCGCAGCCGCTTCACAGACAGAGTGGAAGGGCGGGAGCTGGGGCTGGAGGCAACAGGGTTTACCAGGGTGAGAGTCTGGTGGGAGTTACAGGCCAGGGAGATGGGAAAGTTCTGGAGGCGAAAACCACAAACACAGAAACTCTAGAAAATATTACTGATGGCTAGAGGACAGAAAGTCGTGGGAGGCAGCTCGGAGGCCAGGCAGAGGAGTGACAGGACTAGTTTAATTGCTAAGCAGGAAAAATGAAAGCAAACACATCTGGCACCCAAGGAAAAAGATCTGGTTCTTTGGGTGAGGCTTGCGGACGCCTAACAGAGCTATGCAGCCATCCTCTTGGACCAACGAACACAAAGTCATCTATCCATAGAGTCGGGCTAAGAAGAGCGAATGTTCATGGAGAACAGTTAGGACAGTAAGATAATTATCTATAATTATGTGTTGGATAAAACAGACAAGTTCACAGAAAAGGTGAAAGAACCTTACCGCTCTAAGAAATAGGAAACCCCCCATTATCTTCATGGCCAGAAAGGGTCCCACCCAGATACCTCTGCAGGTAGACACGAAGACCCCTCAGCTCCCGGGGGACCTCTCACTGGCGCCGAGCGAACCGCCCCAACTCAGAAAGGAGGTTCATGCGTGTCTTTGGGGAAGAGAACCCAGGCCCCATCCTGGAACTCGCCGAAGGCTCCTGACTCAGTGATCACGAGCAAAACTCAAAATGAGCAGTGGTTATCAGACTCCCAGGCTCCAGGAGACTCCATTTGTCCCAGAAACGCAGGGAGATTCCTGCCCGAAGACCTCTCCACCTATGTCCCCATCCCGCCAGATGCCGAGGGGCCACACACAGGCTGTTGTTCAAGGATTCTTCCTTCCCATCATAAAAACAGACCTCGTGTGTGGGAAGAAGGCTCGTCCTCACTCCCTCCTTCCCTCCCACCTGGCAGAGACAGAATTAAGTAAGAAGCATCTTGCCCAAAGCAGAGAGAACGAAGGCTGGAGGCATGGCTGCCGTCAGCAGGGGGCAAAGGGAGGCAGCTGCTGTCACCTGCCCCAACCACCCCAGCAGCAGGGCCTCCAACCCAGTGGGAGCAGAAAACAAAATGAATGTCCCAACTGGGAGGAGGTGACCAGAATGGCCTTCCTGAGATGAGCTATGGATCTGCTGCAGAAGCCAAGGTTGGGGAGTGGGTGGGGTGGCAGAGAATGAAAACAAAGCCAGAAGACAGTGTTGCTGGGACACGGAGTGCAGGGACACGTTCAGGGACACGGCCAGCCACACCTCAAACGCACAAAACAGAGCTTCCTTATACTCCAGCAGTGGCTGGGTAAAAATAAATTGCGGCAAGTAACCCATTTGTTGTTGTTGTTGTTGTTTTTCCAAGTGGGCTCCATGCCCGACGTGGAGCCCAACGCAGGGCCTGAACTCACGACCCTGAGATCAACAGCTGAGCTGTGATCAAGAGTCGGACACTCAACCGACTGAGCCACCCAGGCGCCCCAAAAGTCTTCCCTCTGTAGTGACTGCTAGGCCTCTGCAGGAGAAACAGGTTCCTGCCAGAGGGTGGAGGCACTGACTGCTGCTGGGAAATCAGCAGTCCCGGCATTAACCCTCCCCATTGGTCCGTAAATCAGGGCAACTGCTGTTCAGATGGCGACAGGTACTTCGCGGGTGCAGACGCATCGTAAGATGAACCAGAAGTCTGCATATTTAACACCAGGGCACACAGGGGAAGCCTGAGGGGGGCAGGCACTCCGACTGGCCCTCACACCCCTTCCAGGGGGCGACAGTTGGCCACGCCCACACAGCACCCCACCTCGGCCCGCCCTCCCCACCAGCCCATGGACACGGGCCCTGTCAAAGTGCCCTGTGGCACCCAGCAGCCATGTCTCTATCCACCCGTTGTCTTGGCTTCTGGTCCCCAGCCTGCATCCCCTCTGCATCCCTTCTGTCTGTGGCTCTCACACTTTCCCGACTCTGAGGCTACCCCAGATGTGTCTCCTGGCCAGAGCTCTTGGCTGTGCCCTGGGCTCGCGTGGACACCTGCCTGACTACCCTTGTCCTCTGAGAGGCCACGGGGACACCTAACCCAATGCGACTGCTGGGGTATGGGCTGCCGGGTTCAGCGAATACAAACATGACACCCAGTCCCGTGTGAGCGTCAGATAAACAAGTATGTAAGTACTGCCCACAACATATTTACACCAAAGCAATTTGTTGTTTATCCGACATTTGAATTCAGCCGGAGGCCGCGTGCTTTCCAGGGGAGCCGGCTATGGAGCTCCAGTTCCCCATCCTCCACGCCTCCCTGCATCCTGTGGCCCACCCTCACCCCCACAGTGCTTCCTTCACTGTCACCTTGGGGACTCTCTGGGGCCCCTCACTCCTGCCGTCTCAAGCCTCTGCCCTCACCTCTATCCCACCAGCGTTCCCCAGTTCCCTGCCTCCAACTGGAGGCAGTGCACAGCCCAGGCTTGCCCACTGCCCAGGGACAAAATCTGAATGTCTTACCTTGGCCCACAGGACCAACTGGGTCCTCCTTCAACACCAGCCTTGCTCTAAGCCCTCTTCTCTGCAAGCTTCAGCCATAAAGGCTTCCAGAAAATTCCAAGATTTGGGGCCTTTCCATAACCATCCTGGGGAACTGGGGTGCTCTTTCTAAACTGCTCGAGGGTCGGGGTAAGGGCCCCCATCTCCAGCTCCACTCCCATGGCTCATTTCCTTTATGCCAAGAGCACTCTTCATAGATGTTGTTTATAAGGAAGGTTTCTCAGCCTCGGCTCCATGGAAATTCGTGCTGGGCCCTTCTTGTGGGGCCGAGGGGCTGTCCCAGGCTGAAGAGGGCAGCCTCCAGCAGTGGGCTATTGACCAATGTCCCTGGTGTCCACCTATTAGAACCCCCTCCCAGTCATGACCCTACATGACCCACTTGTGTGTAGGACAGATAGAAGTTTCTAGGAGAAATAGTTTAGTGCTTTCCCCAAAGCTCCCTGATCTTTCCATCTACCCAGCCAGCAGCCATCTTTCCTCTCACAAACAGACCCACAGAATCTTCTAGAAGCTATAAACATGCAGAGAGAAAGCCAGCCTTGGGTGTTGGTGTCACCAGGTTTCTGCCTGAGCGATTTTGCTTCCTAGACCTCTTCCCCCCGACATGGGGTTTTGCTTTTATTTGTGTTGATAACTGGCCAGAGTATGTGACACCATGGCAGAGTCATCAGTACCCAATTGCTTGGGTCAGCTGCTGCCTTTTGCCCTCCCAGGCATGTGTGGCTCAGGAGACTCCTTGCTGGTGGCCCTCGTGGACCTGGGGTACAGAGCCTGGGAGAGCACGGGTGGGCGCTGGCCACATCCACTGTACCCCAGCTCCTATGAGTGACCCAGTGGGAGGAGAGTCACCCATCCCAGGGATGGGGGGCAGGGGTCGCCAGGGAAGGCTTCTTGAGGCAGGCAGTCCCCTGTGAGGAACAAAGGAAGCCAGACCTGGCTATGGGATTCAGACCAGGGGCGTCTGACCCCGCGGCCCCCAGCTGAGTCCTGGCCGGCATGCCTCTGGGGACCCCCTGCCCACAGCCCGGGCTTCCAGGGATGAGAGTCAGGTCCTTCCACATCAAAGAAAATACTAAGATAAAACAATCTCAGGAGAAAAAAAAAAATCTTCCACAGACAACAGTAACTTCATTATGTGAACATGAACGAGGTCTTGTTTAGGTTGGGAGCCCTCCTGTTGCTGCCCTGTTGACATAACCCTCCTCCCTAAGAACAAGGGAGTTCTCCAGAAACAGGACTTGCCTGAGAGGTCACCCTCTCAGGGAGGGCGGGAAGAATTGTGAAGAGGCCACAACAGCTTTGTCTCTCCCGGACTCCGAGGGACGACGTGGGCAGAGGCTGGCCAGCACAGGGACTGGCGCAGGTGAAGCCACCACGGCCACCTCTGCCCGCTGCCCCTCTCTCCTTCTCCCCACCCCTGCTCGCTCCTCTCAGCTCAGCACTGTCCCTCCGGACAGCTTCCCTGCGTCCCACTGGACAAGAGGTCCTGGGGCAGGTTTCCAAGCCCCCAGGACTGCCTGCCGCCCGCTGTCCTGTAAACGTGGTGGGGTCACAGGGTGGAGCTCCATCTGAGTGGCTCTAAGGTGTCTAGAGAGCTCTGTCTCTGTCTTGTCCTGGTCCCCTCAACCCTGCCCGTGGCTCGCAGGAGGGATGTGATGAGAGAGATGGGTTTTCCCTTGGCTCCTGCAAACAGACAGTTTAACCCCGGGGTTCCCCGCCCTCCCTCAGGCAAGCCTGTGCACAGGCCCGAGTTGGGGCCCACAGGGAGGAGAGCCCATCCTGCCAGGGGGCGCCCCCAGGAAGGGCAGGCTCTGCCCCCACTGGTGGGGGACGCTGGCAGCCAAGCCTGGGGGTTCCGCGCTTGGGGGGCTCCGTGTTTTCAGCAGAATTCACACTACGACCCAGAACCTCAACACACACTCTGCCAGACCCAAATTTCAACTAATGAGAAGCCGTGAAACTGATTCATTCTGGGAGAAAAAAATCTGGACGGACAGAGCAGCTCTTTGCTGGAAGGGTCCCACCTGACATATTTCCTTGGAGAATTGCTCACGACCACTTCCAGTGTGGATGTAAGTGCCACTCAACAGCTCCGGCCTGGGACCAGCCGGACCCGTACTGACGGGCAAGCGCCTATGGAAGGGACACAAAAATCCAGAAACTTCTCCCTGCGGTTAAAAGCACAGGAAGAGTAAACAAATACACGGAGGTAATTCACAAATAAGAATCCTTCAGCTTTGGATTCCAGGGTGAGAACTGTCTCTGGATTCAAACCAGCACGACAATCTGAAGTCACATATACTGCAGTCCTGCGACGTCCCAGCCCGTTCCAGTTATACTTGTGCTGATACAGAGTCCCTTATTTCAACAAATACAACCACCTTGCAAGAATGTCCTCATTCTTGCATGTGCCTGTGCAGCCGGCACACCCGGCTCCCAGGACAGCATCAGCCAGCGCTCCTGAGCAGAGGTGGACGCCGGACAGAATTGACAACGGACCCAGCCATCACAGAATAACCCTGAGTGCTTTGCAAATGTCCTTCTTTGCTGATGGATGAAAAAATTTCAGTGGCCGTATGTGAAATTTATAAGATGCACGTGGTCATGTCAGGGTCTTCTGTAAAAAGAAGAGTATGCACAAAGCCCAGGTTTACAATAGCTTGATTGTAAGACTGTTACAGAGAAGTTCTTGAGCCAATGGACCAGCACATTAAAAAAAAGAAAGAAAGAAAGAAATTCCACATTGCTATTTTGGGAAGCGAAGTTTGCATCACCAAGGAGATCTGGCTTCTGCTACAACTCGGGAAGAAAACAGTGTGTGCTCCATGATTCTACTAATTACCGCTGGGCTCTGATGACATGAATTTACTGATAACCTCACAGAGTTGTGTTTATTTGGAAAAATAAAGCTATAACATTAGCCAGACCGCTCAGACTAATGTTAAGATTATAGGACTCAGGACTTCCACCATTATGTGTGTTATTTTCCCGGTAAACAAGGAAGGTCTTTATAGGCACTCCTGCCCGAGTGTTTATTTACACAGTCTTTAGAAGGTGCAGCTTCTGGAATCCAGTAAAGAGCATTTCTTTAGTCAGTTATGTTTAAAAAAAAAAAAGTGACACAACCCAGCTCCCTGCTCTGTTAGCAGAGAAATGTTCATTTCTTAGGAGATTAAAACACTAAATTCCATGTCAAGCCAAAGGGATCCTAACACAAAGGAGAGAATACTACTGTAACATTTTGCTTTACAGGTAACATCAGCCAAAACAGTTTAAGGGGCAAGATCAGTCTTCTGATCACACTTCAGGCTGGTGGAGGCTAAGGGTTTTATGCAGAGGGACTCCTTGGCCACTAGCCACCGAGGGGCTGCTAGGTGGTCCTAAGCCCCGCTCCTCCAGGTGCCTGGGCCATCTCCCCTGAGCTGCCACCCCGCTAGGAAGCCAGCACAGCGCTCAGCCCTCCACCAGTACCAGCACTCCGGGCACCTGTGCAGGTGTTCCTGACCCACATCACCTGTTCCAGGGAAAGCCCACAAGTACCAGTGGCAGCTGGATTCTGCCATTTAAGTGCCCTATTTTCTTCTTTTTTTAAGTAACTGCATACAGGAGATGAATCAGTGGCTAAAAGAGTTTAGAAAGGCTTCTTAGCTTTGCCTCAGGAAAGCCGTGAGGACAATTTCAGGGTAAATTATGCTAAGTCTGGTGCACGTCCTGTTGCCCCTAGGTTTCAGTTATAAACTCTCTGGAAACAGAAAGCGGAGTATATTCTGCCTCCTCACCAAGAGTCCCTCTTTGAACTTCTCTTAGCCAGAAGGCCAAGTTCACAAACAAAAAAGCTGTGGAAAGGAGGGCGAAGGCTAGTATCATGTTTGCAAAGGGCATCCTAGGGAGGTTTGTTTGCAAATCAGCCACTGCGGCACATGCCAGTCGGCTTCTCAGCTTTAACCGATTTCTGGACCCGTGGGCCGAGGATCCGAGTCCGGTGATACAGCTGCGAGGTGCCACGCGAGAGCCCCAGGACGCCTGCACCCGCGGCGGCCGCGGCGCGGGGCCGGTAGCACAGGTGCGGGGCAGCGCGTTCCCGGGCGTGCCCAGGAAAGGTGCCCGCGTCTCCGTGCACTCCCGCGCCTCCCGGTACCCCCTCCCGAGACCCCTCTCCCCCGAGGGACCCCGGCCCTACTCACCTAGGAGCAGCCAGAGGCCGCGCCGTGGGAGACCAAGCAGGCTCCGGGCCATGACGCGCCTCCGAGCCGGGTCGCCCTCAAGCACTGAGCCCGCCGCGGCGCCGGGGGCGGGAGCGGGCGCGGAGGGAAGCGGCGGCGCGGCGCGCGCCTGGCCCTGCCCACCGCGGCTCCCGGGTGGGGTGGGAGCGGCGGGCAGGTCGCCCGGAACGGGCGGGGCGGCACCTGCAGGCCGGACGCGCGAGACGAGGCGACCCCACGACGAACAGCGCGCACAGCGAGGAGCGAGCTCGGGGTCGCAGGGACCCTTCCTAGGGGACGCGCGCTCGGGCTTCGAGTGGTAGGGGTTGGGGGAAGTCTGCGCCGCGACCCGCCTTCCCGGGTTGCTCCCGAAAAGTTTGCCTAAAGGTGAGTGTTTAAGTCAGGGAGGATCTCCTAGACAGGGCATGGCAGTCTCAACAGGGGCACAATGCTTTTCCTCTCACTCCTGCCCCCGGGGGGTCTGCTTTGCGAAAGGCCAAGACTACATCTCTCTCTTCCCCCAGGTGCGGGCACTGGGGCACCCGTGGGGACAAAACCAGCCACGGAGCCTGGGGAGACTCCTACTAATCAGAAGAGGACACACAATGAAGAACTGGAATAAATTCAGGATGAGCAATGGCGTGGGCGCAGGGGAGGAGGAGCATGTCAGGGGTGCCCAAAAGCCCTGGGAGTCCTGGTAGGACTGAAAGGTGCCCCCGTGGATTGCTGCCTAGGATGGCTGATGAGAGGCAGAGGAGGCTGGAGAACCTGCCCCCGGAGCTCACCAGACTCCCAACTCCAGCAGAAAGAGGACAGCATTAGACTTGCCTTGGAAGGCTGTCACTCTGGGCTTTTGCAGGCCTGGAGAACTCACAGGGGGAGGGGAGGGGACGGACGAGAAGAGAAGCCTGGGCATACTCCTTATAGAATGGTCAGAGAAGGGCTCCTAGGGGTACATAGGAGAGCCCTGGGGAAGGAGGTTTCCCTGTGTAGAGGCATGAGTAGGAGACATAAGGAAGCTCTCCTGGTGGCTGGATCTCACCAGGGGTTCCTTCCTGTAATATCCTATTACAAGGCGAACTCTGAGAAATTAACTTATGCTCACTGAAGGTGGGAGCGGGGTGGGATCGCTACTTGGAGGGCAATGACCACATTGGCTTCATGCCACATTGGTTTCATGCGCTTAGCACAGTGGCTGGCCCAGGTCCGAAGTGAAGGACCAGTTCCTAGCTAAATGAAAGGGAGCAGAGCCACCTGCTGTCTGCTCAGAGAACAGGAGGCAGCTGATGGTGGATGGTGGATGGTCATCCATTTTCTTCTGAATACAGGCCGGGAGGGCACTCAGGGCCAGCATGCCTACAACTGGGGACCCCAAATGGTCCTAGGAGTGAGGGGTGTGCATCAGATGGCGGGGCAGGGCACAAGCTCTCTTGACTTAATTAGCCCCTCTTCCTGAACTTTAGGAAAGTACACCTTACTGGGCGGCCTGGCTTCCCCCACTTTATTCATTTAATAGACAACAGAGCCCCTACTGTGAGCAAGACTGTGCTAGGTAAACAATGTAGGTCCTGCCCTCTGGTTTGTGAATCTAATGGGCAAATTAAAACTCTCGATAACGACCCAAATGCCAAGATACAGGAACTGAACATACAGGATGCAGGACACTGGGCCCGACTGTAGTGTAGGGAATCTTGAGGGCTGGCCGGCGGGAGTGCAGGAGAGGGACTGCAGGCCAGTGGGAAGGGAATGGTGAGGGCCGGAGCCCCCGGCCAGCTCCACTGTGAGCCCTGTGCTAGGGTACATCAGCCACCAGGAGGGCCAAGGGCAGGCATCGCTGGGCTATCAGACTTGCCCTACGCTCATAGATGGTGGAGCCCTTCCCACTCTTGGCTCATGAACCTCTCTGTGACCTCTCCTCATCAGGCCCTTTGGACTCCTGTACTCTCATCAGCAGGCTGAGCAGGAGACATTTTTTGGCAATATTTTCTCTGAAACTCAACAGCAACAGGACGCAAGGTCAGGGTAAGGGGGGCCATTCGCCACTTCCTCTCTCCATGTGCCTACACATACCCCTTAACAGACACACACACCTAAAAAAAACAAGCTGTACTTCTCAAGCTCATGAACTGTGCAGGTTCACAATTTTCTTGAGAGTGCCAAAGTGTGTGTGTTGCGTGTACGTGGGTGTACCACAGACACCCTGGGGTCTCCATGTCTGCATCGGGGGGTCTGGGCAAGAGATGCCCAATAATTACAACAGGTTCCCTCTTCTGCATGGGTAAGAACGCAAGCAATCTCCACGCTTGCTCCACAGCCATGGCACACGAGGCGGTGACTTTGCCATGGCTAGAATCTGTCAGAAGCATGTGGACTTCTAACTGGTAGTAGGGAGCACGGAAAACCATCCTACTCCCAGGCACCTCCAGCTAGATGGACATGAAGGTGCACAATGGAAGAGCTGAGAAAATGGCCAGATGCTTGGCTGTGTGCACAGCTAGTTTACAGACACAACCTTGAGGGGTCAAGAACTGCTCAACATTACTAAAAGTTCAAATTTAAAATAAGAAGACCTCTGCTTCCAGCCACGATGAAGTAACAGGAACCGGATTTACCTTCCCCCCTTATACGAAAACACTGGACAAGACTGATGAAGCCACAGTTGTCACACTGGACCACAGGCAGGGCAGGACCGCGACCCTGGGTGGCAGGGACATTAGTGAGGTAGCCGGACTGCTTGCTGCCTGTAACTTCTAGACCACAGGGAGCTGGGAACCCAAACAGAGCCTGGGGTCTCGTGGAGTCGAGGAGAATGTTGAGAGTCCATGGAAGGCCTGGCCAAGGCAGCTAGGGAGGCAGGGCTTGGGAGTACAGGGGAGGAATGTTGCACAGGGAAGGTCTGCAGCCCCCCACCCCACCCGGAGCCTGGGACTCTAATACTGACCTGTGTTCACATGGAAGGACATTGCCTGAGGCAGAGAAAAGGACCACCGGTAAGGAACAGATTGGCACAATCCCCAAGAACTCGCACAGGGCCTGGAATGGCTCCACTTTCCTCCAATCCTAGTGGAAAAACCTTGAAACAGGCAGAACATCTGATGGAGTAATTAGGAGGGTATTGCCTCTGTAGTCAGAAAAATGATACAGGCTGCCCCGGGGCTACCTAACAAAGCTTAAAAGCAAGAACTGACCAAGCCAAATGATTTCCAAGTAACTACTACATCCCAGAACAGAGACTTGAGAAGAAAAATAAAAGAACAAAGCACCAGGGAACCGAAGACCACCTCACGTGGCCTACCCCACATGTGACTGGGAGTCCGGTCAGACAGCAATATGGAAACTACTGTGTAGATGTTGCTCTACAAACCTATGAATTCAAGAATACAGATGAACCTTAAGCACGAGAATCATGAAGAAGAAAATACAGCAAGGCCCATCATAATCCAGTTGCTCAAGACCAGTAATAAAGAATCTTAAAAACAGCCCCACAAAAGCACCTTCGATACAGAGGAACGGATTCAGACGACAGAAGCGTTCTTCTGGGAAACAGCACCGACCAGACACAGATGCAGCAACAGCATTAAGGACTGGGAGAGGAAAACCGTAAGGGTTCTGTACAATTTTTCAATAATTTGCTGACACAAAGGGGAAGATTTTGCTGGCATCCTCACCACCATGTCCGTAAGTTAGAGGTGAAGATTTAGTCAGCAGCAGTAATGAATGGGGGGTTCCAGAGACGTGTATGAGCAGTAACGACTCCGTTCTGTCCTGTGAACAGCATCGCAGGAGCACTCGGCTTCATCAAGCTTCAGTTTTTCAAATCCCTCAAGGGAGTCTTGCTGGTAAAAACCAAACACTTGGGACTTGCAAATGGCTGAGAAGGGCTTGCATAGTTTCTGATTTCCCCAAATGCCCTCTCCAAAAGCAAACAAAAACAAGGGAAAAGTAAATCCTGCACAAAACTGTATTGTCAGCGCCACCGGGAGAATCTGGGAGTGGCACAGAAACTATGAGGAAAGTCATCAAATGCTGGAGTGTGATGTCCCTCACCTCCCTGCAGCCAGCCCACCTCAGTGAGCACAGGGAGAACTGGGGGGCAGGAGACAGGGGCTGGCACAGGCCCTCAGATTAAATCTTAACATCCAGGATATAAAACATCCAAGAAATAATAATTTTAAAATATCTCAACACTATATAAAATAGTAAGAGAAGTCAACCTATCCAGAGCTATTGCAGAAAAGCAAGAGATAAGACTGTACACACATGACCCGAGGACCCCTCTCCCCTCTGTGAGGCTCTGTTACATATGTGTAACATAACCACACTGTTGGGGGCGGGGGTGGTCAGGATTAGGAAACACCTGAGCACATTCAGAAAACAGTCGCTATCCTGACTGCATGCTGTGAGGCTAAAGACACCAAGAACTGTGGTCACTTCAGGTGTCTACCAGACTGAGGAAGTCGAGGGGAGTCTGTGTGCAGAGAGGCCCTAAGACCAACTCCAACAGCAGGGAGCGCCCCTGCTGACCTGAGCTTGGCTCCTGGATAGCATTCTCCGATAAAGGAAAATGGAGTTTGGGGCACCAGGGTGGCTCAGTGGGTTAGGCCTCTGCCTTTGGCTCGGGTCCTGATCTTGGGGTCCTGGGATCTAGCCCTGTGTCGGGCTCTCTGCTCGGCAGGGTGCCTGCTTCCGCCCTCTGTCTCTCTGCCTACTTGTGATCTCTTCCTGTCAAATAAGTAAAATATTTTTTAAAAAAAGGAAAATGGAGTTTGTTGGAAAAGTAGTTGATTCCAGGGCAGGGCCAGTAAGATGAGCCTAAAATAGCCTAAAATAGTGGTGGCAGAAAATGAGCACTTGAGAAAGGATGACAATTTTCACAGAGACACAGAACCCAACCTAACGCAGCTCCTAATCTCTAAAGGCTGATGGCTCCTAATCCCTTAAGAAACAATCTGAGTAACAAAATAAGAAATGATAGTACTGTAAATAGACATCAGTGAGTCCACAGTGATCTCCACAATTGAATAAATAAATGGGGGGGGAGGGGAGGACAGCTTTTCCTCACAGGCAAATTCTAAGTTATAAATGTGGAAGAAAGAAAAGACACAAAATCATCATCAAACAAATACCACAAGAATAATCCTTCAGACAAGAACTGCTAATGGAAGCCGAAAGCAGTGAGCAAACATTTTAAGAGAAACAGGTGTTTTCATACTCTCAAAGAGCTCCCTCAATTGTAAAGGAAAAATTGTAACTCTACGTTGAAACCCAGCAGAGGCCACCATAACCAACTGAAGGGCATGACCTGTAAGAGACCTATCACGTATCCCCAGCTGGGATGTACTGATGATACAGCACTCCCTGTGACACTCTTCAAAAAATGTATAACCTCAGTCTAATCAGGAGAAAACAGCTGATCAACTGAATTAAGAGGCATTCTACCAAGTAGCCAAGCAATACTCATCAAAAGCATCAAAGTATGAAAGACAAGAAAATACTTAGGAACTGACCTAGGCTAGAAGGGATACAGAAAACAATAACTAAATGCATGACATACTGGACTGATTGGGTCCTGAACAAAAAAAGAACATTAGGGGCGCAACTGGTGCAATCCGAGTAAGGTTTGCAGCAGCAGTACCATGCCAATGTTAATGTCCTGGTTTTGATTACTTTGCTATGGTTCTATAAATTGTGAACTCCGTGCTACTTCTGCAACTGCTTTGTATGTCTAAGTGTTGATAAACAGAAGTTAAACAGCTCTATACCAAGTACTCAATTGGAACATTGCCTGTGTGCCTGTTTCCCAGAAGTTCTTGGTGAACACTGTAACCATTCCTAATTATTTCAGGATTGTGTGTGTGATAGACATAAAGAGATGAAGACAGAAGCCTCTTGATCCAGCCACACCTGAATCCATTTCTGGAGTTGTCAACTATAAGCTGATTTTCCTTTTTTTTCTTCTGCTTTTGTTAGGGTTGTGTTTTTATAATTTGTCATCAAGTAGCCTCTAATATACTATTATGGTCTGCTTTGTTCTAAGGAATATTGAGTCAGGTTACAGACAGTCATAGAAGAGAAAAAAATAAAGTGAAATGAAAATAGAACAGCAGGAAGATACAACAAAGAGCAAAGTTACTACACAAAGAGAGGCATTATTGAACCCCACTAGCTGACAGCACCACCACCAGCAGCACACTCTGACTGAAGGCTGTTTTATGAGAACAAGTACTGTGTTCTACTTTATGCCATCCTGATGAGGGAAGATACTTGCCTCCATTTTACACACCAGACAACTGAGGCACAGGGAAGTTATCTAACTTGTCCAAAGCTAAACAGCTCAGAAAGTTGGAGTGGGAATTTGAACCCAGGAAACCTAGCTTCAGAGCCTACATTCTTTAACAGTGTGCTACTAGGCTTTCTACTTCCTGGCAATAAAAGCAGAGTGATTTATGGCAATCATGCCCATAATACATATCATGATATTCTCTGATCAGGAGACTATCAGCCCTAACTACCATGCAGTTATTAAGATATAAGTTCTATATAAATAGTAGCAATTGAGGGGTTCTACAGCACTCACAGCTCATACAGAACTGTTTTCCCCCTAAGAGTCAAAATTCAAGTAAAGATACACAGAACCTGAAAACTTCTATCATCTGCATTCGCTTCCTATCACTCATGTAACACATTACCACAGACTTGGTGATTTAAACAATACAAATTCATTATCTTACACTTCTGGAGATCAGAAGTTCGACACAGGTCTCACTAGGCTAAAATCAAGATGTCAGCAGGGCCATGTTCCTTCTGGTGGCTCTAGGGAACAATCTGTTTCCTTGCCTTTTCCAACTTTCAGAGTCAACCCTCACTCCTTGGCTCCTGGCTCCCTTCTTCCATCTTCACAGCCAGCAACAGCAGGTAGAGATGCTTCTAGAAATGCTATTTCTCTGGCTTTCTCTTTTGCCCGCCCAGATAAGCCAGGGTCATCTTCCAGGTCAGCTGTTTAGCAATCTTACTTACTTCTGCAACCTTAACTCCCTTTGCCAAGTGACACATCCACATGCTTGGGGAGATGAGGACAGGAGAGGTTGGCGGTCATTACTCTGCTGACCAGAAGAGCTAACACTTACTGAACATTTTATGTGGAGGAAAATACGTGATAATTAACAATGATAATAGTGAAAAAGCAGTGAAGTTAATACACACAGCACTGGCTGGAGAACTTTTCCTTTGAAAAGAGACTACTCATTATACTGGGTTGCTCAGTTACACATATTATCTCCTTGGACCAGAATTGACATTGGTATCAGGCAGAACCAACTGGGAACTTTGATCCCACTTTTTAGTGATAGTCTTAAGGGTATCAACAACATTCCAGATCTCTGGTGTTCTCTAAACATAATTACTTGTATATTCAAGTTGATATAGCTAAAATGTTATTCATTGTCCCAATAATACAGTATGAAAAAAAGTGATTCTGAGCAATAACATGTCTGCTAAAATTATCTAAAACTTTGCTAATTTAAGATATTTGGAAACTTGGATAATTTGATCAGTCTTTAGAATTCTACCAGAGTTTTATATAATTAACTAATGTCAAATTAGAGATTTTAGAGTAAGCTAAGTATTGATTTTTTACTTGAGTTCCAAGAGATTCACCAATTACTCCAATTGTTATATTTAACTTGGGAAGCTTCATATCAGTACTCAATTTACTGGTATTAAATTTTTGATCTACTAAAGTTATCTGAGCTTTACCTTTAGTTTTTGAATAAGACATCTTTGTTTAAGAAACCTGAGATTATAATATCAAATGTTCCTTTGTATATTTTCCCCAAATTGAATGCAGTAACTTGGTCCTTTGTATTCTAAAAGGGGATTTCACTTCATCAAAACCTTTTGGAAACCAATGACTAGCGGTATGCTTCTTATTGTTGCTAGCATGTTGAAGATAATATTTAGTCCATGTTTCAACTTTACTCAATGTTAACTCTGGATGCAGTCTTTTCATATAAATAACTACATAATTTAACATACAGGAAAAAATTTCCACAATCCTTGGATTTGATGTATGGCCAAAAAGCAAGAATTCTCAAGTTTCATTTAAGAATCCTTAAAATAAATTTTTTTTCCCACCCTGAACCCAACTCCTGGTAGAATATCTGGGGTGGATCTGGTAATATCTGGAGACAAATTAATAACCAAAAATCCCTTAAAGGGCAAAAATTTTGAAATCCAGGAGTTGGATAGTTAGCCTTCCTTCTCATCCATGTGTATTCCACATAAACACTCGTAGGCTCATTCACACCTGGAAAATGCCATCAAACCTGCAGAAAGCATTAAATTTAAAATCGTACTACAGATTCTGCCTTTATTAAATACAAATACATCAAATATAAATGTTAAATGACTAACTTTTAATCAAATGATACCAACTATTGAATGCTCTAAACATTTTAAACATTTGAAGAAAATGCATATTTAAATGTTCATCTTAATATTGGCAAAACTGCAATTTTTAAACTTTAAAGAAGTTAAAAGAAGTTAAAGAAGAAACTTTTAAAAAGTAATCCATTAAAGAAATTAATAGGATATAAAATTAGGCTTTGAAAACTGTTGCAATTTATAATTTAACCTAATATAACAGAACTTACTCAAAAAACAAAATAAACAACATGGTGACTAGTGTTTTACCAAAGCACACGTGGGTTCACTCTTCTTAGGGAAAATAGAGCTTAATGTTTTATACTGTAAAGTATATATATATACAAAAGTCAAAAATATATTAAATGTACCAGAGCTTCAATATAACTCTAGGAAGCTTAAAAATATACACATTCCAAAATGCTATGTATCTGTGAATTCAAATTCAGTTTATCTGTTATCCCCTGGTCCAATTAAGTTTTAAGATTACTGAAAACTGGAACTAAGAACTTCAGGTAAATTACTTTTCAGGTAAATATATATTTCAATGGACTCAAACAATAAACCTTGTCTTGGTCACTATTTTTAAAAACTGATTTAACAAAATTTTTAAAAGCAGACATGACCATTTTTTCTAATCCAAAATATGCAGCTTGAAGTCTTTAAGTAACAAGTTTGAAATATAAAGTTTATAAACGTTAAATTTTTTTTTAATTTTTAATATAGAGAAGATGGTAATACTGTAGAAACAACAGCCGCTAGATGTGAAGGGAAGGCTATAAAGTACAATATACACAGCTAAATCCGCTTATTAAGAATATTTAATCATGGCATCTTGCTATTGCCACAATTTTTTCCTAAGTGCTGTAGAACATTCTCTGTAGGAGGGAACTCATGCTTTCCAAGGAAATTCTATATAGATCAAGAAAAGAAGGGAGAAATCAACCATAAAACATATTGATTTAAATCCAATATTCCACAGAAGTATATACAGAAGTCCCCTGTTCTCTGCGCTCTTCCTTCCGCCTATAGTCAACGGGGGTCCAGGAGCAGGAGCAGACGGCCCTCCTGAAGTACCGTCACAAGGTCAGTGGGAGTCTAATGCTATGTCACCTCCTACATCACTCATCTCGCCACAGGACCATTTTACCACCTCACACCATCATGAGAAGGCTAGGGACAGTGTATTTTGAGAGAAACACCACATTCACATGACCTTTATTACACTATATTGTTATAATTGTTTTATTAGTTACTGTTGTTACTTTCTTACTGTGCCTAATTTGCAGATTGAACATTATCACAGATTTGCATGTATAGGAAAACCACAGTATATACGTAAGGTCTAGTACGATCTGTTGGTTTCAGGTACCCACTGGGAATCTTGGAAGTTATCCCCCGAAGATGGGGGAGGTACTACTGTAGTTATTTATCAATACACTCTACTACGAAACCAATCATTATCATTAAACTCATTTTTCATATCATGAATATCAAAAATACTCACATTAAATTCTATCTCTTGACTAAGCATATCACTAAACTCTACTACTACGTCAAAATAGAAACAGGCCACTAGATATTATACATATAGAGGACTGTTTTGACTATTTCCACAGAGAAAACCAGATTGTCCTCATGGCAAAAATGTGGCAATGTCTGGAACAGAAATCACTTAAGTGACATGTGAAGTCTACTTTCTTCACTAGGAAGCACCATGGCTGGTATGATACAGGTAGACTCACAAATCGGTTTATTAATGAGCACCTATGATATGAAAATTATTAAAGACAAATATATCAAGTATAATACAGATGTATCCCTCTATGACAAAGGTCTGGTGGATCTGCCTGCAGCCTCATAATAAACTATTTGGGTTTCCTAAGCATGGGGCTCTTCCTGTAATGCACCTTGCTGGATGTGTGGTTGTCAGCTGGCTCTCACTGGGTTGCCCTAGGAGCACTGAGGCTCGAGGAACAAGGCAAGAAAATAATATTCTGGCTACTGCTATCACTGTGGGAACAAACTCTTTTGTCTCTGTCCCAGGAGGCTCACGTCTTTTGCCAGCATTAATGAAATTATGGCACATTAACTTGTTAGTTTGCATATAAAATAAAAAGACCCTGAGATTTCTCAGGAAGAAAAGATTTGACATTTTATTTCTTGCTTGTTCAGAATTTTACCATGTGTGGGTGAATTTTATCTATTTCTGTATCTACTGAAATAATAAGGTGATTTTTCTCCATTGTTCTCTACATAGGGTAAATTATATTGACTTTCAAATCTTAAATCAATCTTTCATTCCTGAAATAGTCAGTTTGGCCATAAAGTATTATTCTTTTTACAAACTGTTAGATTCAGTCTGCTGATATTTTTAAAAGAATTTTTGTATCCATGTTCACGAGACTGGTCTATAATTTTCTAATCTTATAATACCATTGGTCTGGTTTTGGTGTCATGACTATATTGATTTCTCTGGAAAACTTCAGACTGATATTCCTTCTTCCTTAAATGTTTGGGGAGTTCATTAATATAGCCATCTGAGCCCGGATTTTATTTTGTGGGAAGAATTTTATTTATGATTCAATTTCTTTAATAAATACAAGATTAGTAAGATTTTCTATACCTTCTAGTGTCTGTTTTTGTTAAGTTGAATCTTCCTAGGAAGATTTAATAAAGAACTTGAATATATTAAAGTCATTCACAATGTCCTCTCATCTTTGCAATGACTAAGATTTGTGATATTTCCTTTGTGAAAAATATTACCTTGCTGGTATTTTCACTTTTTTGCTTCAGTCTCATCAGGGGTCTATCAGCTTTATTTTCTCTCTTCAAGAATCAACTTTGTTGATCCTTACTGGTTATCTGTTATTTCAGTAGTTTTCATACCTCTTATACTTCCTCTGGGTTATTACTTTTATTTTTTCTTCTAACTTCTTGAGTTATATACTCTGCTCATTAATTTTGTAACATTGTTATGACATAGGAATTTAAGGCTACCCATTTCTGTTTACAAAGCTCTACCAGCATCCCTCAGGTTTTGATGTGGAGCATTTTCATTACCATCCTTTAACTAAAACCTATGTTTTTGTTTTCATTATATGATTTCTTCTTCCAGTCCCCAGTTATTTAGACATGATTTCCTATTTATCTTTCCATTGCTGATTTGTAGGTTATTTGGATTGTAACCAGAGAACACACTCTTCAATCTTGTAGTATTTACTGAGACTTATTTTATGGTCTAGCATATGGCCAAGCTTTGTAAATATTTCAGATGACCTGAAGAGACTTTGCAGTTGTGATGTGTCTTACATTCTATATAACGTCCAATAAGTCAAACTGGTTATTTGAACTGTTCAAATCATTAATACCACTACTGATTTTTCTTGCTGCTTCTACCAGAGGTACAATCTCTCATTATAATTATAAACTTGCCAATTTCTCCTGAAAGTTCTGGAAATATTTCCATTTTATATTTTAAGGTGTTTTATTAGATGCATACAAATTTCAAATTGTTATTTATTCTTGGTAAATTAAATATTTTTTCTTCAGTAATTTTACTGCTTTAGCATTTACTCTAATGTTAATATAGCATGGCTCTTTTTCTATCCTTTTATCTTTTAATATCCTGATTTTTTAGGATGTGTTTCTAGAGATTCTATATAATTGGTTTTTTTTTTTTAAAGATTTTATTTATTTACTTGAGAGAGAGACAGTGAGAGAGAGCATGAGCGAGGAGAAGGTCAGAGGGAGAAGCAGACTCCCCGTGGAGCTGGGAGCCCGATGCGGGACTCGATCCCAGAACTCCGGGATCATGACCTGAGCCCAAGGCAGTCGTCCAACCAACTGAGCCACCCAGGCGTCCCTATAATTGCTTTTTAAAAACCCAATATGACAATCTGAGTCTTTCATAGGAATATTGTGTTCATTCACAATAATATTTAGTTATTGACATAACTGGGTTTTCATCATCTTACTAAATATTTGTCCTGCCTATTCTATGTGTTCTTTTTACTCTCCTTTACTACCTACTTTTGTAGGTTAAAAAAAAAAAACTTTTATTAATCCATACCCTCTATATTAGCATTGGAATCATAAGCTTTTAAACACTGTGGTTAAAATATACATAAGATCTACCATTTTTAAGTGTACAGTTCTATGACATTAAGTATATTCACATTGTTCTATAATCATCCCCATCCAGAACTTTCTCATCTTCCTAAACAGAAACTCTTACCATTAAACAGCTACACCATTCTCCCCCTCGACCAGCCCCTAACAACCATCATTCTACTTTGTCTCTATGAATTTGACTACTCTAGGTACGTTGTATAAGTGGTATCATATAGTACTTGTTCTTCAGCGACTGGCTTATTTGACTAACTTAATCTTCAAGGTTCATCCATGTTGCACCATGGGTCAGAATTTCATTCAAGACTGAATAATATTCCATTGTATGCCTATATCACATTTTTTCTATTACTCCACTGATGGATATTTGGGTTGCTGCCACCTTTTTAGTTATGAATAATGCTACTTTGAACATGGGTGTACAAATTATCCATTTGTGTCCCTGCTTTCAGTTCTTCCAGTTACTCAGAAGTGGAATTGCTGGATCATATGGTAATTCTATGTTTAATGTTTTGAGGAATTGCCATACCATCTTCTACAGTGGCTGCACTACATCCACCAGCAATTTACAACATTTCCAATTTTCCCCATCCTCATCAACATTTGTCATTTTCTGTTTGGGGTTTTTTAATTTTGTTTTGCCCATTTAAAAATTATGGTGTTTTTAAAATTGTTGTTGAGTTACAGATATTCTTTATATATTTTTGGATAGTGACCCTTATCAGATAAATGATTTTCAAGTACTTTCATTCTTTGCACTGCCTCTATTGACGGTATCCTTTGATATACATTTTTAATTTTGATGACGTCTAATTTATCTTTTTGTATCCAAGAAATCATTGCCAAATCCAGTGTTGTGAAGCTTTTCCTCTGTTTTCTTCTAAGAGTTTTATAGTTTTAGCTCTTATGTTTAGGTCTTTGATCCATTTTGAATTAGTTTTTGTACATGCATAAGGTAAGGTTCCAACTTCATTTTGTGTATCCTTTTAAAAATTGTTTTTTTAGTAATTACCCTAAAGATGACAACACGCATCCTTTACTTATTATATAAAGTGTGGTATCAGCTGGTTTATGTGTAAAAGGAGAGTTAACACAGCAGGATCGGGCCTACTCTTCTTACAAAAAGACCTGCCAGCAAAGTTGGCCCCCAGCTAGAGTCTAGGAACTTGGATTTTGGAAGGGTTTCTAACCAATCCCAGAAGTGGTAAGAGTGGTTCACTGTACCAAAACTTATATGAACAATGTGGTTTATACCAAACAGCTGCTTTCCTTCTCAGTGTCTGGAACTTTGGTAAGTGCCAGGCAAGTTGGTCCTATGTGACCAGGCCCCAATAAACATATTGAGCACTGGTTCTCTAATGAGCTTTCTTGGCATACAACATTCCATACGTATTGTCATAACTCATTACTGGAGGAAACAAGCACACCTTGTGTGACTCCAGTGGGAAAGGACTCTTGGAAGCCTATGCCTGGTCCTCTCTAGACAGCACCATATGTGGCTTTTCCCTTTGTTGATTTTGCTTTGTATCATTATGTTGTCATAAATTGAAGCCATGAGTACAGCCATATACTGAGTCATGTGTTTTCCAAGTGAATAACAGGCTGGGGAGAGGTAGTAATGGGGACCCCCAATATAGTACATTTTACCCTTTCCAACCTACAAGGTATGTAGAATAGTAAGTGCCTAATTTTCTAATGCTACTATTGTCATATATTTTTTATTGGACCTGTAAAATACCACTATTTTTGTTTTATACAGTCAATACCAATTGATATATACATTTTCATCTTTACTTCTCCTACATCTCTGACCTTTCATCTAAAATCACTTTCCTTGGGGCACCTGGGTGGCTCAGTGGGTTAAGCCTCTGCCTTCAGCTCAGGTCATGATCTCAGGGTCATGGGATCGAGCCCCGCATCGGGCTCTCTGCTCAGCGGGGAGCCTGCTTCCCTCTCTCTCTCTCTCTCTGCCTGCCTCTCTGCCTACTTGGGATCTCTGCCTGTCAAATAAATAAATAAAATTAAATTTAAAAAATAAAATCACTTTCCTTCTTCCTAGAGAACACTCTTTAGTATTTTCTTTACTATAAATGAGTCCTTTAACAAATTATCTTAGTTTTTGAGTAAAGATATATTTATTTCCCATTTATTCCTGAAGACTTCTTTTTTTTTTTTTTTTTTTTGAGTATAGAACCCAGAGTTTGTAGAATTATTTGATGGCTTCTGTTAAGAATCAGATGTCAATCTAATTGTTGTACTCTTGAGGTAAATTCTTTTTTTCTCTGGCTGCTTTATAGATTTTAGCTTTATTATTTTTTTTCTGATATACTGATGTCTTTTTATTTTTCCTGTTTGGGGTTTGAAAGGGTTTACTGAATTTATGGCTTGATGTTTTTTTATCATTTAAAGAATATTTCAGCCATTTTTTTCTGAAAATTTTTTCTGTGCTATTTCTCTCCCTTTTTTTTGTTAAAACTTTGTTACATCCATAGAGGTCTCACTCTCCCTCTCTCTCACCTTCTCTCAGGTTTTCTATCTTTTCTTTCTCTGTGTTTCATTCCATAGTTTCTTCTGACCTACTTTTCTTTTTTCCTAACCTAATTCTCACTTCAACTATTTGTCTAATATGTTATAGAACCTATTAACTGAGTTATTAATTTAAATTTCTTTTTTTCATTAGTTGGATTTCCATTTTTAAAGTATTTTCAGTTCTATACTGAAATCCTCAATCTTGTCCTTTGTCCCCCTGAATATAACACATCTGAATCAGTTAGCTTTTGTTGTGCAGTAAATCACCTTTAAAACTTAGTAGCTTAAAACAATAGCTATCTATTTAAGCTTATAATTCTTCCCATTAGCAATGGGCTGGACTCAGGTAGGTGAGGGCTTTTTCACATCTTGGTTGGGCTTGCTCATGGGTCTGTGGAGAGCTGCCAGGTTGGGAGGTGAGGGCTGATGTCCAATCTATGCCAGATTCTGTCACGTGTTTAGGAGCAGCTGGCTATAGGCTAGAATGCCTTGGCTATCCTCCATGTAATTTTTTGTCCTCTAACAGAATGGGCTTTTTCCCATGGCTTCAGCATATTTCCAAGAGAGCAGAGTAATCAAGTCCTCTTGAAGACCAGGCTTGGAAATGGCACAACTTGTCAAAGTAATTCAAAAGGCTAGTTTAGATTCAAGTGGGTGGCAAATAGATTCCACATCTTGATGAAAGGAGCTTCAAAGTCACATTGCAAAGGTCCACAAATGCAGGGAAGAGAATAATTATGGCCATTTTTAAAAATGGTCTATCACGTATAAGGATATATTCTTTAAGGGTGTCTGATAACTTAAATATCTGGAGTCCCTGTAGCTAGATTCTATTATCCAGTAGTTTTCATTCATGTGGCCTTATTTCATTTATTAGTTATTTTGGATTGTGCACTCTTATTTACAAAATAACAAGTATGCACAAAATTGTGGGTAGAAATAATCTGAAGCCTAAAATGACATTACTTCATTCCAGAGAATTCCTATTTTCATTTCTGCTAGATGCATGTCAGAAATAACCCCACTATCATTTCAATCCAACTCAGGGAATAAATTCTGAAGCTGAGTTATAGTCCCTCTGAAGAACTATGTATTTCTGGTTCATAGTTACTACAAGAGTATAATCTGCTGGGGTTCCAACCCAGTGCTGAGTGTTCACCAAGGCCCATCTCCCTGGCTTCAATGTTATCAGAAGTGTCCCTTAAACTAGCTACCCCTCTACAAATAACAGCAGGGGACATGTGGTCCCAAACATTGGGTATATTTTCCTGAGATTCATCTCTGTACCTTGGCCCACTAGTTCATGACGAGGTGGTAGTTCCCCAGTGCCTTGTTTATACAGGTACTCTTTACTTTTATTCAACTTTTCTAGCTGTTCTCCGTAGAAAGTTGGCTTTAATCACTAGACAGCTATAACTGAAAACAAATCCCCATTCGTTATTTTATAACAAAGAATCCCATGTTAGTGCATGTAATGAAAAGTATGTACAAATTCTTTGAAACACTTTTCTTCAAGAAAGGGAGCTTAATTCCCATCCCTTTGAGTATGGATTGCATACAAGAACTCACATCTAAAATGTGACAGAAACCACGGAGCGTGGCTAGGTCACAAAGACACTGTAGCTTCCATCTTGCTCTCCCTCTACGGAAGCCAATTGCCACAATGTAAAGACACTCAAGCAGCCCCAGTGACAGGCCCATGTGGTGAGTCCCAGGGGGCCAAAAGCCCTGTGAATGAGCCATCTCAGCAGCACAACCTCCAGTCTCACCCAAGCCTCCTGATGACTACAACCCAAGCAACATCTTTGACTGCAACAGTGTGAGAGTTCCTACGTGAAAACTATCCAGCTAAAGCCACTCCTGAATCCTGATCTGCAAACTATGAGATGATGAATACTGTTTGAGTAATTAAGTTTTGGGTAACTGGTTTTGCATTAGTAGTTAACTAATACAGTATGTTTGCTTTTTAATTTTATATCATTATTTTATTACTTTAAATTTAATACTATTTTTTATTTGAAAAAAATCAATAGCTTAAAAATTTTAAGTAATATTTAAATATAAAAGATATGCTTGATTTACCTCTTGTTGCTTCTTTTATTCCTAGCTGGAAGCAGAATTTTTCAAGACAGATGAAGTCATTTCCACAATAGTATTAATAGATAAGCCATTCAGAAAACCTTTATGATTTATTCTCACTTCCTGAAGAGCATCTATAATATGGTCTCTATGCAAAAGGAAAACACACATAAGCACCTGTCCTTTCCAAAGTAACATATTCTAAATATGGATAAGTTATCACACTGAACTATATTTTTACATAAAAATATTAAAACCACTGTAACAGAATTGTAGTCATTACCTGTGAACTTCTGGATGTAGTTCAGCCAGTCTCTTCATGATTTTGGTAAAGCTACGCAGATTCAATGTATTTGGTGGTATGAATTGAATAGGTGCATCAGGTAATAGTTTAGTAGATTCAATCTGTTTACAATTCTTCTTGATACCCTAAATAAACATTTTAAAATTTTCTTTTCTTTTCTTTTTTTTTGACAGAGATTACAAGTAGGCAGAGAGGCAGGCAGAGAGAGGAGGAAGAGCCCAATTCGGGGCTCGATCCCAGGACCCTGGAATCATGACCTGAGCCAAACGCAGAGGCTTTAACCCACTGAGCCACCCAGGCGCCCCACATTTTAAAGTTTTCTTAAAACAGTGACCATTACATAGACACTTAGGCTTATTTAATTAAAGTAAAATTTAAATACAAATGGTAAAATAAAAATTCCTAAGAAATTTACTTTGAGTTGGGTTTATTTATGCCAAGTAGATTTACTTGAGCTGTGTTGTAAACCATGTATTTAAAAAAAAAAAGTCCCACATGTTTTCTAATAGTGACAAAATTTTTGGAGTTTAGTCTAAATCAGCCTTTCTCAACTGGGATTCCTCATCTGAACCACAGAACACAGATGTTAACTATTCTCTGATTTTCCCCAAAGATAGGACATAACTAGTTTCATTCTCAGTGCAGGAGAGAGGTTAATTCACTACACACGGGGATATCTAAGGCTTATGGCATGGAGGCTTAGTTCTCTTACTTAACCTGACAGAGAAAGGCTAGTTTACATAGTAATTACAAATATTCTACATTTTATTTACTAAATATGGCATCAACACAGACTATATATCCAGAAATGGACCACGTACTATGGAAGGAAAACTAGTTATATAAAATAGAAACCCCTCCACCTATGAATCTTATAATCTGATCAAATAGACAAAATTAAAATGATTAATTAGTATTCACCAGGTTATACATTCTATGAAACCACTACATATCCCATAAAAATTCAAGCTAAACAAAGAGCTGGGACTTTAAAGTCTAGATGAAAATACAGGGAAAAATACATGAACTATTATATCTATCCCATCAGAACATTATCATTTTTAAAAAAATTTTTTTGTTTTTAATTTATTTATTTGTCAGAGAGAGAGAGAGAGAGCTAGCACAGGCAGAGGCAGAGGGAGAAGCAGGCTCCCTGCCGAGCAAGGAGCCCGATGTGGGACTCGATCCCGGGACGCTGGGATCATGACTTGAGCTGAAGGCAGCTGCCTAACCAACTGAGCCACCCAGGCGTCCCAGAACATTATCATTTTACTTAATTGTTTATTGTCTTTCTTCACTAGATTTAAGTTATACAAGACCACATATTTTTTGGCCTGTTTTGTTCTTTGCTGTTTTCCCAGTGCCTCGAATATTTATGTATACAATTGGTATGTAATAACTGCTGAATAAATAAAAGTTTGGGATACAATAGTTTAAGTGATAGCTTAAACCACAGAAAGGATGAGATTTCCAAGAAAGAGCCAAATTACTGCTCAACAACAGTAACAACTACTATTGAGTTGAACGCATATTCTGTGCCTGGCATTGTTCTAATGCCAGGCACAGAATATGCCTGGCATCATTGTTCTTTTCTGTATTAAATCCACTTAAACCTCACAACATTTGTGAAGCAGGAACTATTATTCCCATCTTAAAATAAGGAAGCTCAGACATGGAGGTTAGGTAGCTTGCCCAGTCACATAATGAGCAGGTAGCAGAGTCAGGTTCAGCCTCTCATGGGAGACAATAAATATTTTCTAAATAAATGAATGTAATGAATAAATGTTGAGAAGCTGAGAAAAGAAAGGTGATAATATCTCATGTATTAAATAAAAATTAATTCAAAATCTCTGTGACCATGGGTTTTGCAAAGCACAAATTAAAAAAGAAAAAAATTGATAAACTGTATTCCATCAAAATTTAAAACTCCTTTAAGACAGTATTAAAAGAAGGAAAAGACTAAGTACAGGTTAGAAAAAGTATTTCCAAATCATATATATCTTATAAAAGGTTTGTATTCAGAAGATAAAAAAAAACTCTCAAAACTCAATAATAAAATAAACAACAATTTATCAATCAATGGGCACTTGGGTGGTCGCCATAACTGGGCTACTGTAAGTAATGCTGCTATAAAAATTGGGGCCCATGTATCCCTTTGAATTAGTGTTTTTATATTCTTTGGGTAAATACCCAGTAGTACAATTGCTGACTTGCAGGGTAGTTCTGTTTTTAACTTTTTGAGGAACTTCCACACTGCCCGTTTGCATTCCCACCAACAGTGCACGAGGGTTCCCCTTTTGCCACATCCTCACCAACACCTCTTGTTTCTTGTGTTGTTTATTTTAACTATTCTGACATGTGTGAGGTGGTATCTCACCATGGTTTTGATTTGGATTTCCCTGATGATAAATGATGTTAGTGATCTCTTCATGTGTCTGATGGCCATCTGTATGCCTTCTTTGGAAAAATGTCTATTCATGTCTTCTGCTCATTTTTTAATCAGACTACTCATTTTTGGGGATTGATGAATGAAAAAAGAAAATGTGTTTTATACACACACACACACACACACACAAAATGGGATACTACTCAGCCATAAAAAAAATGGAATCTTGCTATATTTGCAATGACATGAATAGAGCTAGAGTGTATTATGCTAAGTGAAGTAAGACGGTCAGAGAAAGACACATATCCCATGATCTCACTCATATGTGGAATTTAAGAAACAAAACAAATGAGCAAAGGGGGAAAAAATGGAGAGAGATAAACTAAGAAACAGACTCTTAACAACAGTGAACAAAATGAGGGTTACCAGAAGGGAGGTGGGTGGAGGGAAGGGTTAAAGAAGGATCGGGGTTAAGGACTGCACTGGTTGTGAGGAGTACCAGTTGATTTAAGAAGCGGTGAATTACCATACTGTACCCCTGAAACTAATATACTATATGTTAACTAACTGGAATTTAAATAAAAACCCCCAAAACAGCAAACAGTCCGATAAAAATGGCCAAAATATGAACAGGAATGAAATGCTATATACACGGCAATATGGATCAATCTCTAATGCATTAAGCTAAGCTTTCAGGCTAATAACATTATGTAATATTCATTCACATGACACTTTGGAAAAGGAAAATCATAAGGAGAAGAAACAGAGTATAAGACAATGTTCTGGAATGAAGGAACTGTTCTGTATTGTGATTGTGGTGGTGGTAACACATACATGTGCGGTTGCCTAAACTTGAAAATACCAAGAAGAGTGAATTTTATTCTATGTAAATCTTTTAAAAACCTGTGGAATTCCTATAGGCCCCCAGGCACACTGCTGAACAGTGGAGAGGTGAGGATAAAAGGGGCAACTTCATCATTTTCCTTGTAGTGTTTAAAACCCCGATCAGGTAAAATTGAGAGGATATATAATGACTATAGTTTATGGTTTTAATGATTATAAGCCAAGATTAACTGTGAGAAAGGGTGATGAGAGAGTAATTACTTACACAGGAATACAATCCAAGAATAGGGACAAAAAAGACTGCAAAGTACTGGCAAAGAGTCTAGTTAAAGAGAAACAGTCTACAGCCAGACCTACAAAGATCTACATTCCCCACCCCCACAAGAGCAACTGGAGTTGTACAAAAACAGGTTAGGGTGGATCCATGGTTAAAAAGGATAGAGATTAACATTCTCATCCCCACTTCAAGCTCCCTGATTCTGGAGTTACTTGTTCTACCAAACTACTAATTGCAGTATGGCCTATACAAAGACCACTGAAAAGATCCATCAAGAAAACTAACCTTCTGGTCAAAAGGAAAAAACTCACTGTCTTGCTCAGATCCCAGCTGCCTTGGCCTAGTTCTGGGCAATCTTGAAATAGAGGAGACTGAGGTAATTTCTTTGTTGGTGCTTCTCTCCAAATTATTCCAAGTAACTTTATTTCCGTTTTTGTAGGAGAGTGGTGATGTATATTCTCCAGGAGTTTTAACAAGCCGCACGTTTACTGATTTTCCATTTATTTCTGTCCCATTCATTTCTTTCACGGCCATCTTTGCATCAATGTTTTTTTTAAAAACAAGGGATGCGTATCTAACATATAAAAGCAGAAAACCAAAAGACTATTAATGACTAAATTGTCTCAAACTCCACTTTGTAACTACTGGATATATACATACTTTTGCCCTTAAAAAGGTTACTATACTTACCTTAGGATTAGGAAAAATAATTGTAATAAAAAGAAATTAGGGGTGCCTGGTGGCTCAGTCGGTTAAGCATCTGCTTTTGGCTCAAGTCATGATCTCAGGGTCCTGGGATCGAGCCCTGCATGGGGTTCCCTGCTCAGTGAAGACCCTGCTTCTCCTCCTCCCTCTGCCCCCACCCCACTCCAGTTCTCTCTCTCTAAAATAAATAAAATCTTTAAAAAAAAAAAAAAAGCGCAAATTAGGAGCGCCCAAGTGGCTCAGTTGGTGAAGCATCTGCCTTCAGCTCAGGTGATGATCCCAGGGCCCTAGATCAAGCCACAGGTCGCATCAGGCTCCCTGCTCAGCAGGAGGCCTGCTTGTACTCTGTCAAATAAGTAAATACAATCTTTAAAAAAAAAGTGAACAAAAATGGGAAGTAAAAGACAGCATTTCTTAGAAATTCTCTATTAATTTTATATTAAAATGTAATGTAAAACATTTGCAAAGTTGCTACATGACAGAGTAACACAGATTAGTAGTCTTAGGACAATTGGTTATCACTAAAAAAATTAAAATTAATCTCTATACACAAAACATAACCTTGAGGTGGATCAAAGGTTTAAATATGAAAGGCAAATTTTAAAAACATTTGGCAGAATAGGTAAGATAATGTCCTAAGGACCTCGTCACAGAAAAACAAGGGAACCAAAAAAGAAGTTGGAAAATCTAACCAGAAATTTAACCATTTGATTGAGAAGAAAGTTAGGCAAGAGTCATCCTTCTGAAATCACCAGCCCTAGATGTGTTAACAGAAGGACATATACCAAATCTGGAAAGGAGTTGTTTTCAAAGGACAGAACTATGGATATATTGTTACAAGTTCCTCTATTTTTCTTTTAAAACATGTTTTCTAAATTTCCACATAGAATGTATAATACTTCAAGTAATAAAAGTTTTTTTAAAAAAAAAAAGATTCAACAAATACTGAAAGAATATTTCACATCAAGTAATACTTCCAGGATTACAAACTACTTTAATGTAGTGGAGTGTATTAACAATACATCAACAGGTCAAATAAAAAGAGTACATCTTAAGTGACTCCATTTAAGACAAAATTCAACAACAATTTTTTTTTTTTTGAGAGAGAGCACAAGGTGGGGGGAAGGGGCAGAGGGAGAGGGAGAGAGAGACTCTTCAGCAGGTTCCAAGCCCATTACAGAGCCTGACACAGGCTTGATCTCACAACCCTGAGATCATGACCTGAGCCGACATTAAGAGTTGGATGCCCAACTGACTGAGATACCCAGGCACCCATATAGGATCCTTTCTTAATTGGTAAAGACTTCTTTATATGAAATAAACAGCTATCCTTGTTAGAGATGAAATAACAAAGGCCCTTCCACTAAGCTATCACCATTTTGTTTGATAATTTTGAATGTTCCTACAATGTCACAAAACAGAAAGTAGCATGATAAATACTGGAAATGACTATATGTAGATAAGGTAAAAAACATAAAAGCATCGGGCGCCTGGGTGGCTCAGTGGGTTAAAGCCTCTGCCTTCGGCTCAGGTCATGATCTCAAGGTCCTGGGACCGAGCCCCACATCCGGCTCTCTGCTCAGCAGGGAGCCTGCTTCCTCCTCTCTCTCTTTGCCTGCCTCTCTGCCTACTTGTGATCTCTTGTCTGTCAAATAAATAAATAAAATCTTAAAAAAAAAACCCAAAAAAACATAAAAGCATCAACTAAAAGGTAATTAAAATTAATCAAACAAAGTACAATTTTCTGAGTGTCTACTATATGCTAGGCTGTATTCCTATTTCTTATTAATAATTGTCTCATACCAATGTGATGAAGGTACTATTATTATCCTCATTTACAGATGAAGTGCCTGAGGTATGTATAGGTTAAGTAACTTGTCCAAATTTATTCAGCAAGCTACTGATGCAACTGGGAAAAGAACCCAAGCCATAAGCCCTCTAGCTACAGAGCCCACTCTCTTAACTAATGCACCCTACTGCCCCTGTGTGAAATGGTAATGAAACAGGATTAAGTGTACAAAAATCAATAAGCCATTAATACCAAATTAAAAAGTATAATGGAAGATTTGATTAGGAACAGCGCCATTAGTGATGTAGCTGTCAAAATGTCTCCCCCAACCAGGCTGGGAAAGCTCTGTGGAAATGGCCCTTGACTTTACTGCCACTGTGGTTGGTGTCCACTCCTGGCACACAGCACACACCCAGTAAGTGTACCTTACTGAATTTGGAAAACCTACCTATAATTAGTAGAAGAATCATAAATTGAAATTTCAGAAACCTGGTATTTCTGGAAATGAGACCTTAAATCAGCCTAAAAGAAAAATAAAAGTTTGTGAAAGGTAGAAAAAATGAAAAAATAATCAAAATATGAACAATTAATAGATTTTTAAATGAAACTCGGGAAATAGTCCTGGCATACCTCAGATACTGAAGGGCAGAGACCACCAACATGTATCAAGTAACCTTTATCTTTCCGTAAAGTTTCAATATTCTTCATTTCTGCTTATAGAGAAACAATATATGACCATTAATATTTAATATTGTAAAAGAAATGTGGAAATTTTTATTATTACAAAACTTATAAAGTTATTACTGAATATCAGCACTAGTCTGAAGACCAAGATTTAAGACTTAAGGGCCTTAATCACATCATCTTCCAAATAAAGAGACTGGATTGGTTGATACTAAGTCTCTCACAGTTCAAAAATGGGTAAATAACATCTCATCAGGATAATCAATTACATCATAATAAGAAAGGTGTCTTTCATTTGTCTTTGGTTCAAAGAAGCACTATCTAGGAAAGGAGATGTGCAGAGGACCCTAACTGCCTCCATGTCAATCCTGGCTAGGCCTTATGGATATTCCTGGGCTGCGGAAACATCACACCAACAAAACCTTGAAATCAGAAAAATATCAATCACAGGTATGTAGCCTGTTAATGGTAATGGCACATTAGGAAAAAAGGAGGAGTACAAACAACTTGATTTACACAGCACTTTTTGGGAACCACAAATACTAAGATTACAGATATAGTTTTTTCCCATTCTCAGAATGCATTTTCATGGACTCCATTTTGAAGAAAACTTGGTCTGAAATCAAAAAGGATCTACTGAATTGAGATTCTTTTAGTTTCCTGTCAAAACCAATACCTGGCACATAGGTAGTACACAGTAAATATTTGTTGAATGAATTCTTCAAGTAGTTTTATTTGTTTAGTTTTTATATAATAATGGGATACTTTTAAGTTTTATTTTTTTCACTCACTAATAATAGCCTAACACCTCCTGAGTGCCCCTCCCACTGCAGGCAGGAAGCCCAGCACTCCACCTGCAACCCAGCAATTGTTATCATTTCCATTTTCCAGAGGCGGCTGCTGAGGTCTTCAGAGTTCAGGTTACAAATCCAGTTAAGTGGTGGTGCTGCAATGCAGGCAGACTCCTTCATCCCTAGGCAATAATAACCCAACCTTCTTCATTAACTTACTTCCTTTAGCTTGCTTAATCTCTTTGGTTTATAATGTACAGTTATAAAGAAGAGAGTGAACCTACTTATCTGTATACTTCTACACTGAGGTGTGGAGGGAGCAAGAAGCTACAGTGAATAAGCATTAGGAGACATATATTTGACTCATCCCCTTCACCTTGCACTAGTTCAATACAATAGGATGACTAACTACCCCACGGGCAGAACACTGTACTTGGCCCTGGGGACAGGTAATGAACAAACTATAAAAAAACTGAGCTAATATGTGATGTGGGAAGGCAGTCTATAGATGAGGTAAGATAAGTACATAGTATGTGGTAAGTGATATGGACAAAAATAATGAAAGGTTGGGGCCCTGGGTGGCTCAGTGGGTTAAGCCTCTGCCTTCGACTCAGGTCATGGGCTCAGGGTCCTGGGATCGGGCCCTGCATTGGGCTCCCTGCTCAGTGGGGAGCCTGCTTCCCCCTCTCTCTCTGCCTGCCTCTTTGTCTACTTGTGATCTCTGTCAAATAAATAAAATCTTAAAAAAAATAATGAAAGGAAAGGAAAAAAGTAGTTAGAATAAAGCTAGATGATAAAATATCATTTATTTTAAACTGTATATGTGTATTAAATACATGCATAAAATGCATAAATGAATGGTAAAGAATATTCATAGTGGTTATTGCAGATTGAAGAACCTTCAGGTAATTTAAATTTTCTTATATTTTGTTTAAAAATCTTTTTAAAAAAATATTTTACTTATTTAACAGAGAAAGAGAGAGAGAAACAGAGCACAAGCAGGGGGAGAAGCAGAGGGAGAGGGAGAAGCAGGCTCTCTACTGAGCAGGGAGCTTGATGCGGGGCTCGATTCCAGGACCCTGGGATCATGACCTAAACCGAAGGCAGATGCTTCACTGACTGAGCCACCCAGGCACCCATTTAAAAATCTTAGTAAGCATTATTTATAGAAGCAAAAAAGCCCAATAAAACCATTGCTATTATATAAAATAAAAATCCATGGAAGCATACAGAAATAAAATAAAGGAAGGTAGCATATATTTAGAAATGATAGAAGGGCAATGATCACAGATACTAGAGGAAATTCCAACTATTATAAGTAATTGAAGACTATCAAAAGATGAAAACATTAATAATTTTATCTATTTCAGTAAAGTAAGGGAAAAAAAACCATCTCGATCCCTCATGCCAGTCTGACAGATCTGCTGAGGGTTCAGAGGAGAGAGGGTCCAGGAGGAGCAGTGGTGTTGCCCCGGAATGGCAGAAAGGACTTGGACCTCTACTGCTAACTAAATCTGGGATTTACATTTTTAGCAGTTTTCTGAAAGAAAGGAACATTTCAAACTGATTTACTTTCTAGAAAAACTGAGATCTAAATGTCCAATTTCTCATTTTTTAGAATTATAAAGGAAAGCCACAAACAAAATATTAAAACAGTTTAGTTCTCAGAATTACAAAATGAGCTACAGTAAGATTTCTTAGTAAATTAAGAACCAACCTTGTGGAAACTTTGGATCCCCTTTGTCTTTTTCTATTTGATTTTCTTGAATTCCTGACAAGTCAACTCCCGTCAGGTTTTCTTTAGCATCAAACCAGTCTTCACTTATTTCTCGATAATTTTTGCAGTCTGAGAAATTGAACAGAAGCAGCTATGAATTACGTACAATGTTAAACTCTGATAAATTATTAAAAAGCTTCTCAGAATAAGTCAGCATGAGGACAATCACTAGCTTTATGTAAAAATAAATATCAGCAAAGTATAAACCAAGCATAAAGATTCCTTGAGAAAGGTTTTTTGCTAGCCCCTGAAAAATACTATTCTGAGTGATCTGCTCCCCAGTTTTCTTTTAATTAACACTGATTCTTAGCTTACTAAAAGGCTTATATTTCTGATTTTTAAAGTATCCTTTATTGATGAAGAGACACATTTTTATACACAGAATAATAGTAAACATCTTTAAAAAGGAATTAATCAGTACTGCAGCTCTATATCATTAAAAATTGAATTAATAATCTTTCTGGAATGATTATAATCTCTTCTCATAGAGGACAAAAACAAAGTACAAATTTACAGATACAAACTGAAAAGAAGAAAGAATTTTCAGATTGGAAAATATGAATCAGAAGAAAAAAATCTGCATTATTTGACATTATCAAATATATTAAGTAACCTTACAGATACTAAGTAGATGGAATAAGAACATACTTAATGTTCATAATCAGAATGATGCCATTCAGTCAATCCAAAATGTTAATTTTGATTTAATGTATGGGCATTAGGAGTATTTTAAACTTTGCTATTTGTTTTTGGGCAATGCACAGGACTCTTTACACTGACCTTTGTCATCAAGTTTCAGCTGACTAAAGTCTACATCGACGTCACCATTTTTCAAACCATCTTCCTTGGGTAGTGCATCCTGTTTAGGATGACTACTGTCTGACAGGAAAGACATCTGAGGATTAAAATAATAAAAACAACAATAAATATGGACTAGCGGTTACTGCACTGCTGTTCTGTGGCAGGTACTCTCCACTAGCATTGTTCAGTCCTCGCGACAATGAAGGCAAACAGAACAAAATCATTTTCTGTAAGTGAGCAAACTGAAAGTAACTTGCTGCTTTATGTTGGTCACACTTAAGAGTTTGAACTCAGCCTGTGCATAGGGACTGCCAACACTACCATTATTTAGCAAAGTGTGGCACACATACACACAAGAAGTACTTGAAATGATTTTCAGAAGTATTCATATAAGGATTTTTCACATTAACAATTAACAGTAATATATTTAATTTAATGTGTGCTTATAAAATCCTTTTATTTATAAAAAGTGGCATTTCTTTCCCATATTTAATAGTTACTTTTTACCCATAAATTTATTTAAAAAGGAGAATCATTTAGGGGCGCCTGGATGGTTCAATAGGTTGAGCATCCGCCTCTTGATTTCAGCTTAGGTCATGATCTCAGGGTCATGGGACAGAGCCCACAGTCAGCAGGGAGTCTGCTTGAGATTCTCTTTCTCCCTCTCCCCCTCCCCATCCTCCACTTGTGTGTGTTCTCTCTGAAATAGATGAATAATCTTAAAAAAAAAAGGGGGGGGATCATTTAAAGAAAAACACGAAGCAAGTAATGTTATAGGTAATACATGGCTATGGAAGATTGTGAAGATGGTACAGGAGTAGCTGAAATTTAGCAACTATCCTATCACTATACTGCTTTCCACACATAACCTGTTAATTTAATGAGATAGGTATTAAAAATTTCATCCTAACTTAAAATAGGTATCGTCTTATAGCCCAAACTAAGATTATATATCTGCATCTTGTTAAATATTTGTGGAGAACTGAGGTTTTTTTTTTTGATCAAGTAGAATGATGGAATACATAATTTGCTAAAGTAATTTACTTTTAATCATTTGTTAATAGAAAAATATATAACTCAAGAAACTAACTTTTGGCTTAATGCATCTTATTATTATTCAAGACTACCCAAACAGTATAACCTCAGGGTTAAGACCAAAATCTGAAAACAACAACAAAGTTCAGCTTTTTTGCAGCACTGCCTCACTTCATAAGGAATAAAGCCTGTGTTTCTATCCCACTTCACCCTCTGCAGAGTGCTCTTACACAGATTGTCACTGGACATACAATACCTTAGGGGGACAAGAAAGTTCAAGAACACCTTAAAAAGGCATTTAAAAACCAATTTTGTCATTTCAGTAAAAAAGGAATTAAACTTTTGCCTTGTCTAAACAATTTACTAGTTTTAAGCACAGTGTACCAGCATGTCAGTGGCCATAAGTCATGGTGGCCTTAGATAGTTCAAGTTTATACCAGCTGTCGTGGTGAGTTACTAATGTCACTGCCTTTCATCCTCAGCAGTCTCCTGGTCTGATGGTCACCCTACTGAACAGATAGCACTGACATCTGTTTGATCAGGACACTGTTCCTTCTAATCAGTTATATACCTCAAGTGGTACTCCACAAAGACAGCTGACTGAAAAAAAAGATGTGAGAGCTTCTGAAAATTATGGTTTACTTTGCTTAAGCCATAAAATTACAGATTTACATTAATGAATTAACTTTTTAAAAAATCTCACTTGAGAGAGTGTCTTTTTTAGGCTTGAAGAGACGTCAACATCACCTGTACTTTGATTATCTAGTTCAGGATCTGTTCCTGAAAAGCTAAACAGACAAAGATTTTATTAAACAGCTCATCAATGTTCTGAAAAGGATCAACAGAAAACTTAAAAGTTAACCAAATTAAGCAATTTTTAAGATCAAATGAATTCACATTAGATGAAACCATAACTTACACATGTGATTCTTCTTTCATCAGCTAGAAAGAGAAAAAGGAAGAAAAGTCTTTTAGTTTAAAAATGTATTCTGTGCAAACAGACTAAAGTTTTAATTATAAAACATACATACCGTGGAAGCAAACATAGACAAGGTCGATAATAATTTTGATTCCACAGCCAGAGGGGGCAGCTCTTCCAGAGGCATGCCCTTGTTTATTTTTTCTTTCAAGCTCTCATATCTAACCTTTAAGTCTCCCAAAACAGACAGTAGTGCTGATCCTAATTCCTTCTTAGTAGAATCACTTGATAAATTTCTGTTCAAAAGTCAAATTTACAAAACTCTTTAGACACAAGTCATCCATTTAACGCTATTGTATTATACACTGAGTTCTAACTCTATCAGATTTGTAAAGACTTCTTCTTTTAAATATTTAGTAAAAGAAAACCAAAGATGTTTTTCTAGGGGCAGCAGAAGCAGCCCTCAGTATAAAATCCAGAAAGAATGTGGCAGGATGTCATACAAACTCTGCTACTGACTTCAACCATACTTGGACTTTATAAAGAAACATCCAGTCTGTCTTTTCACTGGATTCACCATCTTGACATATCCTGCTGCCTCTGCATGAAATTAAAATGTATGAGTTTTTTTTAAGTTTTTAAAGTTAATGGACTTTTTAAAAGGTCCATTAACCCTAGACCGGCTAACAAACCCAACTACAATCTATCCCTCACTTTGCCTTTCAAAAATAAAAATTAAGGAAATTTTGTTATAAATTTAAAGCTTGCAATAACATTCTAAGAAGATACAGATTTAAAGTTAACAATCACCTATTTACCCCTGCCCTGTTCTCCACTATGAGTTTGTAAATATCAGTGCAGTGGCGATGACACATCTGATAGTGAACATTTAAAAGGTGTAACTCTGCTTTGATGGCTCTCTGCATGATTTTCTGACAGCACTTCGACGGCAAACTCTTTGTCAGCTCTTTAGAATGTTGACATTCCCTTTAAAATAAAAGACTGGATTAGGTAATATTCCAAATATTTTTCTCTGTTAATGACATGCCTCTCAAAGAGATTTTAAATTTCTTACTATTTTCTGTCAAGTTTAAATCATTTCTACTAAGATGGAAAGGCTGTAGGAAACATTACATCTTCAGAAAGTAAGGATGTCAAATCCAAGTAAATATATTCTTTCTAGAAGTCAAGAAAGTGAAAAGTTTCCAATTTATACTTTCTTTTACCAAAAAAGGATTCTGAAGTACAGAATCAACTTTATTGATCCATAATCAATAGATTTTCAACCTAAATAAAATTTTGGCCCAAATTTTTTAAGATTTTATTTATTTATTTGTCAGAGAGAGAGAGAAAGAGAGCACAGGCAGGCAGAGTGGCAGGCAGAGGCAGAGGGAGAAGCAGGCTCCCTGCCGAGAAAGGAGCCCAATGTGGGACTCGATCCCAGGATGCTAGGATCATGACCTCAGCCGAAGGTGACCACTCAACCAATTGAGCCACCCAGGTGTCCCTGGCCAACATTTTTGAAGTTATAAGCATTCTGGATGGACATGGTTCTTAAATGTATTGTCTTGCTCTCTTTTTTAAAGGTTTTATTTGTGAGCACCAGATTAAACTCATTAGGAGAATGAAGAATGAGTGAAGGAAAAAGTAAATGAACTCAGAGCATGAAAACCAATTTGACTTCTCAGAGATCTGCCCTTTCCTCTTCAAATCCCCACCCCAGATTCTCCACGGATGCAGAGTAAATTACACAATGAATTAAAATCAAGATTAAAATACTCCAGCGAAAGCAGCTATTTACTTCTTCAAATATATAAGTTTTCCATAGGTGCTACTTTGTGTTGGTCTACAGGGGGATCGAATGGAGGAAAATGGAATAATTAAATCAGTATAGATTTGGGTTGAATAAATAAAGAAGCCATGAGTTTCTGAAGGAATTACTGAGATATAATCTTAATAAGTGAAAAGCTTTAAAGTTATACATTATCTTAATATTTATTTGTTTGAAGGCAAATGGCTGAAGCAGATGATCTCTTAAAGTCCCTTTTAGCTATTATTCCATATGGTTAAACACTCTACAAAAAAAGCAAATTACTGTTTTGATTTTTCCCCAAGTGTATCTATAGGTTTATACTCTGATTTACCTTTCAGGATATTTCTTTAAGTCTGTGATAGCAGACGCTTTTCTTAATCCCAGGGGATCCTGGAAAACGTGATTTAAAATGAAATTAGAAATAGATGACAAACACAGGTGAAATATAAAATCCAATTTCTTGTTTTTCTCTTTGAAATTTTATTTATTTATTTGACAGAGACAAGTAGGCAGAGAGGCAGGCAGAGAGAGAGGGAAGCAGACTCCCTGCTGACCAGAGAGCCCCATGCGGGGCTTGATCCCAGGACCCTAGGATCATGACCTGTGCCGAAGGCAGAGGCTTAACCCACTGAGCCATCCAGGCACCCCTAAAATCCAATTTCTAATTGCCTTGGTGGCAACAGCTGCCACAAAAGAAGGACAGAGTTTGGTAGCAATCTCTTCACCTTTCCCCTCATCCAGCATCCCCTCATGAAAGCATTAGGAACCCCGGTTATAATTCAACAAACCATTTATTTTTTCATACACGGCCTCTATATAAGGTCAAATAAAATTTTATTATTAATCTTATTGGGTTTACCTTATTTAGGAAATTTTCATTAGGTTTTGAACTGTCAACTGAGAGAGATTTTCCCAATGATCCTTTTATCACAGCCCCTGGTGCATCGTCATCATCCTGACTCCATGACCAATCTGTGTTACAAGCCACGCTTCTCTGTTTCTCACTGGGCCATTCACCAGGCCGTTTTTTGTTCATCATTGTTATCTCTGTATTGCTTGATATAGATGCTACAGAAGATCTTGCACTTGTTGCCCTGCTGGTTGTGAAACAAGCCCTAAAATCAGTGCTAACATCTACTGTTTGATTAACTGTGACTGTCCTGTTTGCTGCATCTGTCACTAATTTGGGACATGTTCCTTCTATATTGTGAAACCAAGTTTTACTTGTGGTACCGCCATTAGTAATCTTCAGGGAGTTATCTTCTACTGCCTGATTATCTTTGACTGCAATCCTGGGTAGAGTAACAGAAAAATCTAAGGCTGGATTAGGGCTATTTTGTACGCTTTTATAATGTGAATATCCACAGGCAGAAATTACTGAATCATCAAAAATAGAAGTCCAGGATGTTTGACAATCTTTACAGGGTTGGCGTAACATCTGTAAAGATTTGTCTTGTGATGTGCGAGGATTTTCAAGGTGGTGTGACATTTTGTTCTCAACAATTGCATTCCCACAAAAATCTTTACTTTCAATTATTTGACATTTCATTTTGCCAGTATACATTTTAGTTTTTAATGCTTTTTGAGGATTCAAAAAACCACTCTTAGATTGAGATTCTTGGTTCTCAAGTGGACTACTCCCTAGTACAATTTCATCAAAGACTGTGTGGTACATCAAACTCATCTCTTGTTCCTTATGCATTTCATTTGGTTCATGATATTCCCTTAACACAATGGAATTCTGAAACTTGGAGACATGAGGTGCATCTTCTTGTCCACAAACATCAATTGAATCTAGAGGGATGCTACAATTACTTTCCAATTTAACATGATTACCTTCTAGATTGCTAGCACATTCAACTTCATAACCTGAATTTCTCAATCCGACAACTTCCAGATTAGGTATGTTCAATGTTTTCTTTTGGTCAAACGATAAAGAAGTACTTATGTATTCTTGCTCTTCTGCACTGTGATATTCCTGCTGTGAGTCTTCATCTATATCATGTTTTTGTGCATCTTCAGCAGTTTCTTTAAAATCATCATCTGAAATCTTACAGGTTCTTTCAGAGCCAATAATCTTATTATCTTGATATTCCAAAATATCAAAAAATACCCCTTCTCTTTTCTGCATTTCAGAATCTAATTCTGAATTTAAATGAATGAGATTTTCATTCTTTAGTTTTGACTCTGAATAATGTACAGAGTATGTTTCATTCAAGAAAGCACAGTCAATACTGTCCTCAAATTCGCCAGACTGAGAGAGATTGCTCTCCATGTTAGGATCTGGACTCCCAGTACAAGATAGCTTCAACAAATCCATTCGGTCAGTACTGTTGACTTCTTTGTCATTAGCTCTTTGTTCTACTGCCAAGGAATCCCAGTCATCATCAAGAAAAGCCAATTTAGCTTTGCTATAACCATTGGAAGATAATAACAAATCTTCTTTCTTAGGATTAGAAGGCACATCTGATTTTAAAAAAAAGAAGAAGAAAATGTTGGCATCACTAACATTACAGAAGCTAAACACTAGAAAAGACCTTAGATATGATCTGATCAAAGCTCTTCCCAATATAGGAATACTTTGTACATTACCCTTGACAACTAACCCTTATGTTTGCTGCTATGAACTAAGTTTTGTCCCCCTCAAAATTTGTATGCCTGTCAAAGCCTTAACTTCCAGTGTGACAATAATTGGTGATGGGGCCTTGGGGAGGTAATCAGGGCTAGATAAGGTCATGAGGATGGAGCCTTCAGGATGAGATAAGTGCCTCAAGATGGGATAAATGCCAGAGATCTTCCTCTTTCCTTCTACCATGTGAGGACACTGTAAGAAGGTAGCCATCCACAAGCTAGGAAGAGAGCCCTTACCAGAACCTGACCATGCCGCACCCTAATTTGGACTTCTAGACTTGAGAACTGTGAAAAAATAAATATATGTTGTCTAAGCCACTCAGTCTATGGTATTTTGTTATGGTAGACCCAGTTGGCTAAGATAATAGCCAAGATTCTTCCTGAATTCTTTCAATGGCTAGGTGTTTGCTATTTATAAGGCAGCCACTCTGTAATCTTTGTTTTATTTATTTTTTATTTTTTTAAAGGTTTTATTTATTTATTTGAGAGAGAGAGAGAGACAAAGAGAGAGATAGAGCATGAGAGGGAAGAGGGTCAGAGGGAGAAGCAGACTTCCCTGCTAGCAGGGAGCCCAATGCAGGACTGGATCCCAGGACTCCAGGATCCTGACCTGAGCTAAAGGCAGTTGCTTAACCAACTGAGCCACCCAGGAGCCCCTACTGCTCTGTAGTCTTTGGATGCCTCCTAATGACAGCCTTAGGCTTTACAGAAACAAAGGAAAAAAGACATTGGCATTGCACCCAGTTTTCCTAAGGGTCACAGATAAGAAAAAGGACACTTACATGTAATACAGTGTGGGAGTTGTGTTAATGAGCAGGAAAATGCTCGAGAAGAAAGAAGTAGTAAACTTCTGAGGAAATTTAAATTTAAAAAGAGTTTTGAAACAAAATAGTTATTTCAGGCAAATCAAACAGCATGCACATAGAAAGTCAGGTACATGAAAGAACACAGCATTTTCAGGAAATTAAAGCCAAGTTGGAATAAAACACCTCTATGGAACTAACAGGAGCTAAGAACAGAAAGAGGCCTTTTACGATGTGCTAAGAAGTATGGCTCTTATTCTAAGGCAACAGACAGTTACTGAACGCTTCTTAAAAGGGTAGTCACGTGAACAGAGTAAGTTTAAATACCCCTGACAACACTGAGAAAAAACTCTTGAAGGGGAGACTGAGGCAGAGAGACTAAGTACAGAAGAGGGATGAGAAGATGGGACTAGGATAAAAGCGCCATACTGACAAGACTTGGGGGTTGATTAGGAATGGGAAATGAAGGAGAGAAAATGGCTTTTGGACTAAGAACATAATCAGAACCATGTTTTATATCAAGATCCAGTACACACACACATATGGATATATGTAAGTGAAACAAAAATCCTACAAAACAGTAACTACTCTATGTCTAATGCACTTTGGTATTTTCTGGTCCACTTAATTTATTTTTAAAAAGCTGATCACGGGACGCCTGGGTGGCTCAGTTGGTTAAGTGGCTGCCTTCGGCTCAGGTCATGATCTCAGCATCCTGGGATCAAGTCCCACATCGGGCTCCTTGCTTGGCGGGGAGCCTGCTTCTCCCTCTGCCTGCCACTCTGTCTGCCGGTGCTCGCTCTCTCTCCCTCTCTCTCTGACAAATAAATAAATTTTTAAAAAAAAGCTGATCACAATCAGCTAAACTGATTTAATGACTACCAACTGGCTATCACCTGCCTGGACATCATTCTGAGATAATGCTAAGGTTTACAACTTGGTATTACAGTTGAATGGGAGTATTTGGAGCTTAAGGGATAGAGGCACTTTATAAAGAGGAATTGAGAGAGAGCAAGGTAGGGGAGGGAGGAGATAACAAGGGGTCAGTTGCAAGCAAGTGGCGTTTGAGGTCAGTGATAAAACACCCATGTGTTTTATCTTTTTTGTGAAATCTTTTTTAATTTAATTTTTATTTTTTTAAGGTTTTCATTTTTATTTATTTGACAGACAGAGATCACAAGCAGGCAGAGAGGCAGGCAGAGAGGAAGGGAAGCAGGCTCCCTGCTGAGCAGGGAGCCCGATGTGGGGCTTGATCCCAGGACCCTGGGATCATGACCTGAGCCGAAGGCAGAGGCTTTAACCTACTGAGCCACCCAGGCGCCCCCACATGTGAATATCTGATAAACCATTATAAATATGGGGTTGGAGCAAAGGCTAGAAGTGTCAGTACTTTTAAATTTATCTGTTTTTCTTAGGCATTCGTATAGGAGTTAGTTATGTATTCTGGATACTAATTCTTTGTTTTTCATATTTATGAGTTTTTTTCCTAGTTTATTGCTTATCTTTTAACTTTCTATAAAATCTTAGACTGTGTTTTTTAAGATTACTTAAATTAAAATTAAAAATTTTAATTTAAAAAATTAAAATTAAAAGCCTGACTTCTGGCTTTTGTCTCTCTAGCCTTCTCTACCACAGGATTATAAAAGTATTCTTCTATATTTTATTCTACTGTGTGTGTGTTAAAACCACATATATTCATAAGCACACAAAACTCAGTCATCTTGCTTTTTATGTTCTTGCTATTTCTTGTTTTCTCATCTACCAATAAACACAGAACAATTTCAGATTTGTGTGAAGACAGAACATCTGCAACTTGGGTAGCAGAGACCAACCTGCCCACCTTCCACTTTACACCCTGAAGCTCTGGCTGAATAGAAACCCTCTCTTCTGGCTCGCCTTTTCTTTCCTAAATCTTCCATCTATCTGAGAGGTCCTGTGTATGCTGCGTATATTCACCAGAAATCACCTGAGTTTGCTAAATTAAAAACATGCTGAATCTTACCACCTTACTAAGAGGAAGGCTTAAAAAGTAGCAACACTGGAGGGGGAACCCATTTACATTTAGCATCTCTCCACCCAGAATAAAGCCAACTGGCCCGGCCCCTCACCTTTCTGGATGTTTCCTCCATTACAGTGGGAGCCTTTACCAGAAGCTGTCTCCACCACTGCCGTAGCCTGCATCTCTCAAGAATGGGCACTCTAGAAGAGGGATAAATATCAACCTATTATCAAGTTTGGCATTATATTTAAAAAACTATTAGAAAATCAAGAATTTGACAAAACAATTATGCAATTATGCATATGCATTATGCAATTATGATCAGAGATTCTAATACAAGAGGGCTGATAAAACTGGTAGAACATTTGAATAACTTTTGTAAAAGCATGAACTGACAGCTAAGTAATAAATTATATTATTTAAACAGACATGGCACATTCTTTTAAAATTTCTAAGGAACATTAAAGGACAAACAATATATTAAGCTACTAAAAGCTTTAATCCAAAAAACAGAGTACTGAAGGCTACAGTGTGACCCAATGATTTCAAATCTGGATCAAAAATGTTTCAAAACAAATATAGACCTATTAAAGCCCGATGAAACAGTATATCCCTATCCATACAATGGAGTATCTTTCAACAACAAAAGGAACAAACTAACTGAAGCACATAATCTCATGAAATATCTCAAAAACATGTGGAAAGAAAGAAGTTGGACAAGAGATCATATAATGATGATTCCATTTAAATGCAATGTATAGAAAAAAACAAATTTATAGAGACAGAAAATAGAATAATGGTTGCCTCAGGTAGGAGATGGGAAAAGGGGTTAACTGTAAAGGGGTATAAGGGATTTTACTGGAGGGATTAAAATGTTCTAAAGCTGATTTATGGTATGATGTTTGCACCACCTGGTAAAGTTACTAAAACTGAACTGTGTATCTGAAAGGAGTGAAATATACCTCAATAAAGCTGTTTTTAAAAAGTCACTGACAAGGACTCTTTGAATCCAGCTGCCACATGGGGAAGTCCAAGCTAGTCACTTATAGGAATGTCAAAAGACACCCCAATGGATACATGAGTGATTCCAGAGGACACCAGCAGAAGAAATATCCAGCCAACACACACAATCATTTTGGGCCTTCTGGTCCCTAGTTATCTTCCCTGTCTATAGGTCTAAAAAGATAAGGCATTGTCAGTGGAAGGTTCCTGAGGAGTTCGAAAAAAACTGATTTTGTTCTAATTCTCAATGAACTATTTCAATTAATGATCCTCAACAAATTATCTAAGTTCACTCACCCTGGGCCACAATGAGAAGACATTATAGCTGACATTTGAACACAGAGGCACCAAGCCCTCATGTGTAACTCTGAGTCCCTCAAAACTTAACAATAGCCTGCTATTGACTGGAAGCCTTACCAATAACCTAAACATTTACAGAACACATATTTTGTATTATATGTGTTATATATAGTATTCTCACAATAACGTTAAGCTAGAGAAAAAAATGTTATTACGAATTTAATAAGGGGGGGCGCACAACTCTTGATTTTGGCTCAAGTCATGATCTCAGAGTCATGAAATCAAGGCCCGGGTTGGGCTCCACACTGAGCATAAAGCCTGCTTCTTAAGATTTTCTCTCTCTCGGGGTGCCTGGGTGGCTCAGTGGGTTAAAGCCTCTGCCTTCGGCTCGGATCATGATCCTGGGGTCCTGCTTCTCTTCCTCTCTTCTCTTCCAGGGAGCCTGCTTCTCTTCCTCTCTCTCTCTCTGCCTGCCTCTCTACTTGTGATCTCTGTCAAATAAATAAATAAAATCTTAAAAAAGAAAAAGATTCTCTCTCTCCCCCTCTTCCCTCTTGTTCGCTCTCTCTCTTTAAAAAAAAGGGGGTGCACCTGGGTGGCTCAGTCAGTTGGGTGTCTGCCTTTGCCTTGGGTCATGGTCCTGCAGTCCTGGGATTGGGCTTTGTATCAGGCTTCCTAATTTGCAGGGAGTCTGTTTCTCCCTCTTCCCCTGCCCCTCCCCAGCACTCGTGCTCTCACTCTCTCTCTCAAATGAATAAAATGTTTTCAAAAAATTAAAAATTAAAAAAATTAAAAACAAAAAATGTCATAATGAATATACATTTATAGTACAGTATAATATCAAAAAAGTCTGCATATAAGTGGCCCCCCACAGTTCAAACCCACGTTGTTCGGGTCAACTGTATAAAGCAGAGAGCTTACTTCATGGAGACTGTCTGGCTTTGAATCCTGACTTAGCTACTTAATAAATGGTACAAACTTCAACAACTGAAAACAAATTAATGACAATGAGAGCAGAAAGTTCCAAAATATGTGGGACCTGACTAAAGTTATAACCACAAGACACAACTTTAGATACTTGTTATTAAGTCTAGCTAAACAGACTAATAAGAGGTCAACTCAAGAATCTAGAAAACAGCTGTAGTACTTAGATCAAAAAAGAATTAGCTAAGACAAAAACAGAAGTGACCAATTTGAAAAGAGTAAAAGTGATAACTAAAACTAAGCTATTCTTTGAAAAAATAAAGTAGATAAATATCAGACGAATTTCACTAAGAGAGGACTGAAACACAGTTAGCAACGAGAAAGGACTGAAACAAAGTTAGCAACGAGAAAATAAGCACTTTAGTAAGAGATTTCTAAAAAGTACTTATAAAAACTGAGATTGCTATATACACTTCTGATGGATAAATGAAAATTTAACCAAAACAGTCAATTTTCTAGGAAAATAGTTTCTAAAAAACTCACAGAAAAAGTTAATCAGAGAACAAATCATAGAAAAAAATTGAAAAGGCCATTAAAGATCTGTCCTATATGGGGTACCTAGGTGGCTCAGTGGGTTAAAGCCTCTGCCTTCGGCTCGGGTCATGATCCCAGGGTCCTGGGATTGAGTCCCACATTGGGTTCTCTGCTCAGCAAGGAGCCTGCTTCCTCCTCTCTCTCCGCCTGCTTCTCTGCCTACTTGTGATCTCTGTCTGTCAAATAAAAAAATAAAATCTTAAAAAAATATATCTGTCCTATATCAATTCCTATCAAGCCTACTAAATTCTTATTTGATCTGTGTAAGCAGGAAAGTTCTAGGTCAAGTGAACAAAACTCTAACCTGAATCATAAAAAGAGTTCTGGCCCCTCAATCAATTCTGAGACCTGTGCCAGTTTGTAGACCCAGCACCCCTTGAATGAAGAGGAGGCTGGGTCCTCTTGAGGAAGGACCCTAAACACACACTACTAAAAATTAAAACTATTAATCTTTCTCCTAGCCTTTCGGAAAAGGTTAGCCTCTTACCAAACTAACTATACATTGGGGAAAAAGAAATAATCAGACAACTGGCTCTGAACTGACATTGATTTCAGGAGATCCAAAATGTCGCTGTGGCCCAGCCCTCCAATCAGAGTAGGTACTTAGGGAGGTCAGATGAGCAATGTAATTTTAGCTCAGGTCTATTTTGCTATAGGTCCACTGGGTCCCTGATCCCATCCTGTGGTTATTTTCCCAGTTTCAGAATGCATTATTGTAAGAGACATTAACAGATTAACAGATGGCAGAATTCTTACAGTGGTTCCCTGACCTGTTGAGTGAGGGCTATTATGGTGGGAAAAGCCAAAAGGAAGGCATTAGTTATTGCCTCTACCTAGAAAAATAGTAAATTAAAGCAGTATCACATTCCTGAAGGGATTGCAGAGATTAGTGCCATCACCAAGGATTTGAAAAATGCAAGGGTTGTGATTCCCACATCTCCATTCAACTCTATTTGACCTGTGCAGCACAGAGATGGATCTTGGAGATGACAGTGGACTACCACAAATTTAACTAGGTGGTGACTTCAATAGCAGCTGTTCTACCAAATGTGGTTTCATTACCCAAGCAAGCTAACACATCCCACGGTAGCTACTATGCAGCTACTGATCTGCAAATGTGTTCCAGGTAGGAAGCCAGGCTCCACAGGGCTCATGTTGTATGTTCTCTTTCCTTTGGAAGTCACAGTCCTATACTGCCTATTGCCCAGTATCTGGAAACAGTTGTTTCATACACAAGGCCTAGTTTTCAAGTTGCTTTGTGGCAACATGATAAATCTAATTTCTGTTACTATATCATGGCCAGAATCTTCCATACGCTTGAAAGTATGTTTTCTGACTACAGTACAATTAAGAATAATAAAAAGGGTAACTTCCCAAATACTTCTCTTGTGGGGGGGGTGGGCAGAGTGAGAGGGAGAGAGAGAATCCCAAGCAGGCTCCACACCCACCACAGGGTGCACCCAGCACCCTGAGAACATGACCTGAACTGAAATCAAGAGTCAGATGTTTAACCAACTGAGCCACCCAGGCATTCCATACTTTCCAAAAATTTAGAAATTAAACAAAACATTTATAAATAATTCATGGGTAAAAAACCATTATCACAACAGCAATTAAAAATTTTTAACTAAATGATTATGAAAATACAACATATCAAAATTTGTAGTGCTTAGAGAGAAATGTATAGCTTTAAGACCTTATACTAGAAAAGGAAAAAGGTTTAAAATCAATAATTTGTCTTAAGAAACTAGAAAAATTATAACAAATTAAGTCCAAAGTATGATGGAAATAATGAGAGGTAAATAAAAGCAAATGAATAGATAAAAAAGGAACACATCCAAATTTTTGAAGATTAATAAAATTTATAAACTCTTCACAGAACATTCAAGAAAAAGAGCAAAAATTGTCAATATCATGCATGATAAAGGAGACATAACTATAGAAACTTACAGACATTAAAATAATAGAGGATATAATGAACAACATTACCTGATAAATTCTACAACTCAGACACATTTCCTTGAAAACCACAACCTTCCAAAATGGATATAAGAAGATATAAACAATCTGGATACCCATATCTCTTAAGAAAATTAAACTTGTAAATAAAAATTTTCTCTCAAAGAAAATTCCAGATGCAGATGGTTTCATTGATGAATTCTACCCATCAACCTAAGTAGAAATAAAGGCAGAATTCAATTTTAGACAAAGTTCTTTAGAAAGACAAGGAAGAGGGAAGACTTCCCAATATGTTTTAGAAATTCAGCATAAGCTTGATACCAAAATCTAAGAAAGACATTGCAAGAAAAGAATAAATAGGCCAACAGTTCTCATGCACATGCTCTCCTATAGCCTAAAATAATTTTTTGCAAAGCAAATATGGCAACATGAAAAGCAATCAATTACTGACCACAGTAAAAGAATGAAGGAGAAAAATCACAGGATCATCTTAAGAGATGCAGAAGAAGAACTTGATAACATTTGTTAAAACTCAGAGCCTATTAATGGTAAAACCTCTCAGCAAACAAAAAACAGTAAGGAATTTCCTCAATCTAATAATGGGTATCTACAAAAAAACCAAAAGCATTAAAAAACTGTATGGCTAACATATTTGACAGTAAAAGTTGAATAATTTCTGTCAAAAACAAGACATTTACTCTCTTACATTTATTTCATGTACTAGATGCCGTAGGCAGTACAATAAATAAAAGGCATACAGATTGGAGGGGAAAAAAGTACAATAGTCTTTATTCATAGATCATATAATAATGTACAGAGAAAAAACAAAGTGATATAGAAAGAAACTACTACAACAATAAGTAAATTAAGCAAAGTTGAAAAATAAAAGGTCAAGTGCATTTCTATCCTCTAGTAACAAACATTTGGAAAATGAAAATTTTAGAAGAGTATCATTTACAAAAGCATCACAAAACATTAAAAACTTGATATTTAAATGCAATGAAAGATGTGTAAAAATTTTATGTAGAAAACTATAAAACACTGCTAAGAGAAATTAAGGCAGAACTAAATAAAAGGAGAGATATACCATGTTCATGGATCAAGAGACTCAATATTGTTAAGATCTGTTCTCTACAAACTGAGATACAGACTGACCACAATTTCAATCAAAACTGCAGAATGATTTTGTTTTTTATAGAAGTTGACAATTTCATTATAAACCTACATGGAAATGCAATGAACCTGGAGTAGCCAAAATAATTTAGAAGAAAATTAAATGACATATATTTTGAGACTTATTTATAAGGCTAAAGTATTTGCAGTGTAGTATTTAGACTAATAGATTAAGGAACAAATTATGAGAGTCTGGAAAGAGAGCCACTTGATTTTTGAGACAGGTACTAATTCAGTTCAATGTGGAAAGGAAGGGCTAGGGCATATTCAATAAATGGTGCTGACACAGCTAGATTTCTGAAAGGCAGAAAAAATGCCTAGACTCCCTACTTTACATCTTATGTAACAGAAGTGAGATAGATCATATTTCTGAATGTAAAAATCAAACCTATAAATTTTCTCAAGAAAATACAGGAGAATATATTCATGTCTTTGGGGGAGGCAAAGATTTCTTAGAATACAAAAGGTATTAATTAAAAACTTGCTAATTTGAACTTCCACAAAAATTTTAAAAATTCTGCTCATCAAAGACACCACTGAAAAAGTGAAAAGACAAGACAAAGACTGAGAAAATAGTCAAAATTTATATATCCAACAGAGGACTTTTACCTAGATTATGTAAAGAATGAACACAAATACAATTTAAAAAAGGTTATCTAATAGGGGGCCTGGGTGGCTCAGTGGGTTAAAGTCTCTGCCATTGGCTCAGGTCATGATCCCAGGGTCCTGGGATCGAGCCCCGCATTGGGCTCCCTGCTCAGCAGGGAGCCTGCTTCCCTCTCTCTCTCTCTCTGCCTGCCTCTCTGCATACTTGTGATCTCTGTCAAATAAATAAATAAAATCTTTAAAAAAGATTAATAAAAAAAGGGATGAAATACTTGGGTATTACTTAACACATACATAACACAAGGCATATGAATTGTTCTTAAGCATAGAGAAAGTGCTCAGGATCATTAATCATCAGGGAAATGCAAATTTAAATCACCAACATACCATTTCACATTCATCAGAAAGGCAAAAAAAAAAAAAAGACTGATACCAGGAAATATTGGTGAGGGTATAAACAAACTGGAATTCATAACAACACTGCTAAAGGGAATGCAAATTGCCAAAACCCATTTTGAAAAACTGGAAGTTTCTAATGATGTTAAACATATACCTACCCTATTACCAAGAAATTACATTCCTGTGTCAGGAATGTATACCCACCCTTCTCTAGAGAATCATTCTTTAATATATAAGTCAATAATGACCGAACTTCTATTTGCTAAGTCATATGCTAAGTGTTAAGAATATAGGGGTGATCAGTCTCTGCCTTTATGAAACATGATGGACATATAACAAAGAAGCAATTTCCAGGAGTAGAATAGGAGAATAGAGAGGGAGCATATAACTTCTTATAGGGTCTCCTTTCTCAAATTTGGGACACTCTTTAAAAATATATATCCCAGGGCACCTCGGTGGTTCAGTTGGTTAAGTGTCCACCTCTTGATTTTGGCTCAGGTCACAATCGCAGGGTTGTGAGATTGAGCCCTGCATCAGGCTCCCCACTAGGCATGGAGTCTGCTTGAAATTCTCTCCCTCTCTCTCTGCTGCTCTACAAAAGGAAAAATTTTGTTCTAGAGCAAGAGAGAACAAGTGGGGAGAGAGGGGCAAAGGGAGAGGGAGAAGCAGACTTCCCACTGAGCAAGGAGCCCAACACAAGAGCCATTATGTTAGGTCGTGATCTCATGGGTCATGGAATTGAGCCCCGAGTCAAAGTTCAAGCTCAGCGGGGAGTCTACTTGAGATTCTCTCTTTCTCTATCTCCCTCTCCCCCCACCTCAAATAAATAAATAAATCTTAAAAAAAAAAAAAAAGCCAGACTAAGGGTTAAGGGAAGGCTTTCCTGAGGAATTGTCTTTTAAACTAAAATCTACAAGACAAGCAAGTAGGAGTCGGCTATCATATTGATTACTAAATCAAATATTTGGTATTTACTTTGACATAAAGGATATAATGTCACACACAAATGCATTTTGAGTTTTTAAAACTGAGAGTTGTATTAAAAAAGCAATTAAAAACTAATATTCTGAGTTATCACCTATATCTACTTTGGATTTCACAATAATTAAGTAGACAATAATATAGCGTGGTTACATTGATAAAGGTAGGAAAAGCTTATAAAGAAAGTGACATACAAGCTAAATCATAAAGCTTGCATAGGGGCCAAACACTAACAAAGAACATCTCAAAGGGAATAGAGCTTCTCAAGTTAAAAGAACAACTATGGGATGACCCCCAGGTAAAACATGGGTAAAAAGAGGAGACACCTAGACTTAATACATATAAAAGTGAACTCACTATCATTGATGGTATACTCACTGAACTAGGAACGAAGGAGAAGAAATACATTTATATTATTTTGCTTTGGGGTGTGAAGAAATAGAGATGATGAGTTCATTTAATACATACAAGTTCTAAGTGCTTCCAACATGTACAAATTGGAACTGATACACAGTTTTGAGGCTTAGGAATAATCTGGACTGGAAGTATTCAGCCTCCAATGTAGTGTTTCAGAAATTGATTTGGGCTAATAACAGAAAAAAATTTGGCCTAATACCAAGAGCTTAGTAACCTTTTATTATTTTTACTGCCTTAAGTCTGGCCAGTAGCTGTTAATGTTTGTGGTTATGGAGTTTCCAAAGATTTTATAGAAGTCTCACATTCACTTCCCCAAGAACATACACATATACACATAAATAGAGGATTTATGGACTTTTATATTACATCTAAAAATTTCTACTAACTCCTGGCTTAAGGGATTCTATTTAAGTCAGTAAAGATCCTACTGTAGGAATTCCAGTATTTAAAATAAAAGGTAAGATGAAAAGAAAGCCAACTTATCAAAATGACTGACTTAGAATATATCAGTGGTTTCTTATTTTTTGGACCCAGGAAGTCTTCACATTGTTATAAAGTATTGAGAACCCCAAAGAGTATTTGTTTATGTGGATAATACCTACTAATACTTACATTATTAGAATTAAAGTAGAAAAATTTGAAATATTTATTCATAAACACTCATAAACCCATTACTTAAGCAGCACCTTATTTTTTTTAAGATTTTATTTATTTGACAGAGAGAGAGATCACAAGCAGGCAAAGAGGCAGGCAGAGGGGGAGAGGGAAGCAGGCTCCCCGTTGAGCAGAGAGCCCGATGCAAGGCTTGATCTCACAACCCTGAGATCATGACCCAAGCCAAAGGCAGAGGCTTAACCCACTGAGCCACCCAGGCACCCTTTAAGAAGCACTTTAAATGTAAAAATATGTATTTTCAAAAAAGTTAGCAAAAAGAGCATTAAAATTCTGCCACTCTTTTTAATATCTGTTGTTACAAGATGGATTCTCATTCATGTCCGATTCTGCCTTCAAATCTGCATTCAATGTGTTGCAAGCTTCATTCTTAAATATGTACAGATACTCAACATCAAAAACCTGGACAAAAGGAAAAATTTTAGTATTAAAAAAACACTTGCAAATCACACTTCTGGTAAGGGTCAACTCTCTGGAATATATAAAGAACTCTAACAACTCAGCAACAAAAAGACAAACAATCCAATTTTTAAAACGAGCAAAATACTTGAATTAACATTTCTCCAAAGATACACAAATGGCCAATAAACACATGAAAAGATTCTCAGTATATCAGTATTCATTAAAGAAATGCAAATCGAACCTATAATGAGATACTACTTTATGTCCACTAGGATGGCTATTTTTAAAAAACGCACACACAGAAAAGAAGTGTTAGCAAGGGAATGAAGCAACTGGAACCTTCATACATTGCTGATGAGAAGATAAAACAATTTCCGGTTTGGAAAACAATCTGGCTGTTCCTCATTAAACTAAACACAGGATGACCATGTGATCCAGCAATTCCACTCCTAGGTACATACCTATTTCTATGCTGTTTTCTCGGTTCTTATTTACCAAACGATTCCCTCCTGTGTTTTCAATCCCAGAACCCAGCCAGCACCCGCAGGACTCTCCTTTGACACCTTCTCCATCCCTGTCAGGTCCTGTCAGTTTTAACATCTGACACATCTTTGTAAAGGACCGCTGAATCTCACACGGACTGCAGCAATGACCTCCTGTCCGGCCAGAACAATCTTTCCAGAATGCAGGATCAGTTCAAACCCCGGCTTAAACTCAGCAACAGATGCCACTGCTCTTTGGATGCAGATTACACACCCCGCAGGACCCCCTGCCAGCCTCTCGGAGGAAGGGCCTGGGCTCTGCGTCAACCTGCCACCACACGTCCTCTACAGGTGAGCCCCGTGCGTTCTCCCCGGCTGCCGCCACTTGGAACTCCCCCTCCACCTCCAGGTCCCCCCAGGCACCCCGGCTACGGGGAACCCCTGCCGGCCTGGCCAACACCCCCACTTCGGGAAGTCTGGGTCCGCCGTCCATCTATCCAGCTGCGCCCGCCCGTGGCAGGGGACCCACGAGCGCCTGTCACAGCGATGCACGTGCAGGTGGATTTCCGCCTCCCGCCGGAAGTAACCCCATCTGCACGACAATCCCGCTTCTTAGCTCTAGGCCCGCTCTTGGGGTGCCAAGGCCGCCCTGGCGCCTGCGAGGTGAGGCGGCGGGCCACACTCGGGATCGAATGTGAAGGTACCAAATTGGGGGATTCTGGAACGTCTGAGCCATTGCGCAAACCCAGAGCAGCGGCCTACCCCTCCCGGCCCCCAGCCACTAAGGATCCTCGCCACCAGGATTCGACTCGACTGGCTTCGCTATAGCGGCCCTCAGGCGCCCGGCCTGCTCCCCGCCAGCCCAAGTCTATGCCCATCGCACCTCAGAGCCACACCGCCGCCGTCGCCGCCGCCACCGCACGAGAGACTCCGGACCTCAGCCGCTGCCTCAGAGCCGAGCCTGCTCCTCGTGCTGCCGCGGGGCGCGTCGGGTAACGGACACTGGCGGCCCGCCCCCCCGCTCGGCGGACGCCCCCATTGGTCGGCGTTGGCGCAGGCGGCGTTGTGATTGGCCCAGCGTGCGGGTGAACGAGGTGGTGGGCTGGCGTGGTGCAGAGGCAGGCGCGGGAGAGCACCTCTATGCGGGCTAAACTGGTTCCTGCAGGGCAGTTTTGAGAGTCTGGGGGGCGTGGCTCGGTGGTGCAAAAAGTCCTGGGACCCGAGAGTTGCTGGCACAGGTCCAGCTGCACCCTGGCGTGGGCTCAGCTCCCGCGGAGCCCGCCGCCCGCGAGGGGAGGTGGGGCAGCCCTCTGCGACAGGTGTCCCTTCTCTGGCCTGGCACGACGCCTGCCCTCGGGGCTGTCCATTAGACTCCCCAACTCAGGCGGGGGTCGGGGAGAGAAGACGACAATAAAGGCAGCGCCGAACACCCAGGAATCAAGACAAATAATATTTTAATTTCCTTTAAGGAAAAAAGTAGTGAGAATTCCAGGGGCGCCTGGGTGGCTCAGTGGGTCGGGTCATGATCCCAGAGTCCTAGGATCGAGCCTCGCATAGGACTTTCTGCTCAGCAGGGAGCCTGCTTCCCCCTCTCTCTCTGCCTGCCTCTCTGCCTACTTGTGATCTCTTGTCAAATAAATAAAATCTTAAAAAAAAAAAAAAGTAGTGAGAAATCCAAGATGAACCAGGTATCCATATCGGTATTCCTAATTTTTCCTTTTGCCTCAGATTCTGGTATGTCTCCGCAAGGCACCATATCCTGTCTTTAAAAGTATTTGTTTTCACCCATCCTGAATTTTTTAAAAGATTTTATTTATTTGACAGAGATCACAAGTAGGCAGAGAGGCAGGCAGAGAGAGAGGTGGAAGCAGGCTCCCTGCTGAGCAGAAAGCCCAATTCGAGGCTCCATCCCAGGACTCTGGGATCATGACCTGAGCTGAAGGCAGAGGCTTTAACCCACTAAGACACCCAGGTGCCCCAATCATGAATTTTTTTTACATTAATTTTGATTTTTGCTTAAGTCGTTTATTTTGAATTTCTGGGCTTTTTTTTAAAAGACCCTTTAAAAAAAAAAAAAAAGATTTTATTTTTAAGTAATCTACACCCAACATGGGCTTGATTTTACTGCCCTGAGATGAAGAGTCGCGTGTTCTGCCAAATGAGCCAGTCAGGCACCCCTGGCATTGTTTAAGGTGCCATTAACAGCTTAGTTTTTTGACACCATCTCTGCATTCCCCAACAGCCGTGGGTCGGTGGGATCCTTGCTTCTCTTTGTCCAAGTTCTGGGAGTCTGAATGTGTGGCCTGCTCCACCCCCTTCTCTGCCTGGCAGCTCTACTGTGTCTGGACTCATGGAATTGACTCAGGGCTTACACTGTTCCGATGTGAAGTTTCACATTTTTGTGAAATCTGTCCATCTCTTAGTGGTTTATAGCGGTGACTTTTTTTTTTTACCCCATTCCGCGTTCAGAATAATGGTATTTACACAATATGCAAATGTTCACATTTACGTAGCATTTAATCGCTTTTTATGATTTTTTTTGACAATTAATTTGTTCCTTATAACTTTTCAGTATTTTCACGTTGTGAAAGTTACATGTGTTTAGTATAGAGCATTCAGGCAAATAGAAAGCCTCTGTAATCTTATAGAGACTCCCTGCAGATATTTTGGGGAGAGCTGCATCAAGAGAGACACCACCAGGTTTTAATATGAAAAAATGTTCATCATCACTAACCATCAGGGAGATTCAAATTAAAACCACATTGAGATACCACCTCACACCAGTTAGAATGGCCAAAGTTAGCAAGACAGGAAACAACGTGTGTTGGAGAGGATGTGTAGAAAGAGGAACCCTCTTACACTGTTGGTGGGAATGCAAGTTGGTGTAGCCACTCTGGAGAACAGTGTGGAGATTCCTCAAGAAGTTAAAAATAGAGCTTCCCTATGACCCTGCAATTGCACTACTGGGTATTTACCCCAAAGATACAGATGTGGTGAAAAGAAGGGCCATCTGTACCCCAATGTTTATAGCAGCAATGGCCACGG
>PISX010000277.1:0-70536 GCA_004024625.1 Mellivora capensis
TCTCTCTCTCTCTCTCTCTCTCTCTCACACACACACACACACTCTCTCTCTCTCTCTCTTCTTCTAAGAGTAAATATTGACTGGCTGGCTTTACGTTTTTTCCTCCATGCAGTGCTCCCTTTCCCCTACCAGCTTTCTTTTGGCCTTCCTGTGATATTTGGGTATAATACAAGGAGCCATTTTTGGAAACGGGGTGGGTATCCTCTATCACACACCCACATACCAGCATCAGCGGTCTCTGGAAACATGGGCAGGTGCATATGATTGCAGGCCTAAGACTTGGGGAAATTGACTTTGGTGTTTTCTTGTCACTGTGCTTTGTTCAAAATGATAGAATTCCAAGATCAGCCTTCATTTGAGCCCAAGATGTCCCCAGCTCAACAGCAAATGCTGAAATACGCAGGGAGTTCAGGCATTCATCTGTCTCTGCAGAATCTTTGCTCGCACACTGAAGTCCAAATATTGTTCTCTCAGAAGCCCTTTCTTTGGCAACGCTTTATCATCAGTGAGGAGTAAATACCTTTATTCTCTTGAAGCCCTTAACACAGCTAGTGTCAGGCCCAAATCAATGACCCCTGGGTTCTTCTCTATTCTTCTTACTGAAGTTGTCCCTGGGTGGTAAAATGCTGAAGTCTACACAGAGATGCCAAAGTTCCTGCCCAGACTTGGGAAATTACTCACTTTGTGAATGTGGGACCGCTGTGAGAATGACCTCCTCAGACATTTTGTAGACTAAAACCCATTCTGCACATTTTTCAAATCCCAGCCTACTTTTTCAAAAGCAGCAAAGGAAAACTTATGGTCACAGGAATGCGTGATTCAATTTTAAGGTCGGCATTGTCATGTGGGATCGCATTTGTGTGACTAAAAGGCTTTCAAGGGTAATACTTGGTCGCAGAAATCCTAACCCTTGATCCTTTTTGAGGTGGTTGTTAATCTCCACCCACGGGTCCCAGGGCCTGTCACAGAAACTCACTCCTTTTCTGATAAATTTAACCCAGGACCTCTCTCGGGGGAAGGGAGTTGGGAGGGGAGGGTGATTAGATCCTCAAGCTGACTTATTTGGCAGCCCCTGAAATATGGTTCCACATGTGTTGGTTTGCAGTTTGAAGAGCCAACCGGTAGGGATTGTTCTCCCAGTTACACAGTTTGTAGTATGTGGCTGAAGCTGGGCCTCCCTCTAAGTGACCCACACATTTGTGTAAAACATACGTGTGAAGGATTAGCGGACTTTATTGCTTGCTTTTGCCTGCTTCAGAAAAATCAAACCTAGTGTTCTGGAACAATTGTCTTTTTGAGAACTATCAGTTTGATAAGGGGTGTATAATTCTGTAACACCAACTATGATTTTCCCTCCTAATAGCTGAGTGACAAGTGTAATTGTGCCAACTTTGGCTGAATGTTGGCATAAATACAAAAAAATTGAAAAACCAGAATTGCATCCATGAAAACGATTTCAAACCCTGTTGATCAAAAATTTGTCGTGAATTGTGTCACACTATCTATTAAAAGAGATCCAAATAAATGAAAACTATTGTTGTTCCTGCATCCATATGTTTTCTAGTGGGCACTAAATTTGCTTTATAAGAAAGAGGGTTTTGGAGCCATGTTACAGGTGACATGTACCAGAGGTCCCGGTGCAAAGCGAGTGCTAAGGGTTAAAGGAAATGAACTGCGTTGATTGCCCACTAGTATTTTTCTCATCTAAAACCTGTTAAAACATGGTAGCCTGTGTGACCTTAAAGAGTTTTTGTTCTCATAACCTGCAACGTCAAAGTACAGAAATTGTGATACCACCTGCCTCATTTTCAAAGTTCACATAAACAGCTCTTATGACATTGGATTACAGGGCTAATTCCTCATCGTCTGTTTCCATCGATTTTCCATACTGGGCTCATGGTTTTCTTTTCTTTTCTTCTTCTCCTTCTCCTTCTCCTCCTTCTCCTTCTCCTTCTCCTTCTCCTTCTCCTTCTCCTTCTCCTTTTCTCCTTCTCCTTTTCTCCTTCTCCTTTTCTCCTTCTCCTTTTCTCCTTCTCCTTTTCTCCTTCTCCTTTTCTCCTTCTCCTTTTCTCCTTCTCCTTTTCTTCTCCTTCTCCTTTTCTCCTTCTCCTTTTCTCCTTCTCCTTTTCTCCTTCTCCTTTTCTCCTTCTCCTTTTCTCCTTCTCCTTTTCTCCTTCTCCTTTTCTCCTTCTCCTTTTCTCCTTCTCCTTTTCTCCTTCTCCTTCTCCTTCTCCTTCTTCTTTCTCCTTTCTTCTTCTTCTTCTTCTTCTTCTTCTTCTTCTTCTTCTTCTTCTTCTTTTTTAATCACCAAGGAGTAGTACTGGGTAAACAGGTGAAGAACTGAGAAAACTTGCGGCAGGGCATTTAGGGAAATCTATCAGAATCACACCCAACGTTAAAACAAGTCTTGCACAGTGTATCCCATTTTATTACTGAAATGTATTATTCTGCACCGGAACTAGCCTGGTGTTCAAAAGCATCTCCCTGCCCCAGAATAGAGACCCACGGCCGTGCGCCACCTACTGGAACGATAGAAAACTACAAGCGTTTGTGGAGGTGGAAAAAGAAGTCACAAAACCACGGTGGTGCTTGGTTGTCAAGCCAGGCTTCAGAGAGGTTTCCTCTTTACACGAGCACTTCTCCGAACTCCACGTGGGAACACAATAAAGTGGAGACGTGGCCACAACTAAACGATGCCTGGCCAGGCGTACATGGGCAGGTGGTAGTGGTTATAGTGCAGGTAGTCAAGAATGCTCTTCTCCACCAATGACTTGTAGATGGTTTCCTGGTAGACTCTTTTGAGATAATTCCGGGGCTTCTCCTTCAGGTTAATTTCCTCATCTTCTATTTGCCGGGCTAACTGTTCTATGGAGGGAAGATCTTCCTCCTGGAAAACACAGGAAGAGGCCAGATAACAGAAATTACTTGGACAATAAGAGGGCAGTTTCACTAAAATGAAAAAAAGCACTCACCTTCCCAAGGACGGGGTCTTCCCCACCCCCTCAGGTTTCTAAATTTTTAATTTTTAATTGTGGCAAAATACACATAAGATTTACCACTTTAACCCTTTAAAAAAATAACATAAAGGTTAATTTATTTAAATAGTAACCCAGGACACATATATAAGAAAGTCATCCAATTATGAAGAAAGCAGAATTGTGCCACGTAATCCTACTTTCTGTCTGTGAATCTACTACTCTGGGTACTTCATGTAAGTGGGATCAAACAGCATTTGTCTTCTTCTGACTGGCCTATATCACTTGGCGTAATGTTCTCAAGGTTTAGCAAGAATAGTAATGTCAAATTCTTAATATTCAGATAAAAATTATCTATAGATCACACTTGTTTTAAAAATAAGAAAGGAATTGATTAAACATTTTTACATGAAAACTTCTAGAAGTTTCATGTGGTTACAGTTCTCTCAAGAAATAGGATTTAAAAGCCCCAAAATTCAGGGCTCCTGGGTAGTTCAGTGGGTTAAGCCTCTGCCTTCGGCTCAGATCATGATCTCAGGGTCCTGGGAAGGGGCTCTCTGCTCAGTGGGGCGCCTGCTTCCCCCTCTCTCTCTGCCTGGCTCCGTGCCTACTTGTGATCTCTTTCTCTGTATGTCAAATAAATAAATAAAATCTTTTAAAAAACCCTTAAATTCTTAGTCAAGTCAAATTTCATTGACATCTTTAAAGATAAGGCTCAGCAAGAATAGTTATTTAAAGTTGAGATATGCTGTGCATATCTGTAATATAGTAGGTGTTTTCCCGACATTTTATTATAAAAATTTCAAACAGAGGCATGTTGACTGAATTGTACATTTAGCGCCACTGCACACACACCACTGGATTCCACAGCTAACATTGTACCCTGTTTGCTTCATCGTACACCTGCCCATTGATAAGAGGTTATGCACATCACCAGGTTTTGAGCTGTGTGCGTTTTGAACACCACAGGAATTCCAAATTACCCCAATAGAAGAGTCCTGGGGACTTTGATGGTATATTTGCTTGAACTTCCAATAATTTTTCTTTTGAACAAGAAAAAAGTACATGACTTGCAGAGTTCTAATGGATACTAATTTATTAATAGTAAGAATTTTATAGATAGGAAATAGGTTCAAAAGATATGGAAGCAAAACAGTTATCATTGGATTAAGTGAGACCCTACAAGGTGTTGGAGATTACACACACTTCACTTGGAAGAACAGTCAGTGGGGCTCAGAGGACTTCAAATTTGTATCAGCTCAGCAAAACAGTGACAAAGAAAAAGGCACCCGATGCCCAGAACTTAATATTAGGGGGGCTGAAACATTTGAGGGCTGCCAGAATGACCCCAAGCATGATTCATGATCCACATGATTCCTTAGCTTTTCAGAGAACTGTATCAAACAAATATGACTTTACAAAAATTAGGGTCTCATGGTATATGGTGCTTTTCTGACCATGGGGTAAATACTATAAAATCACAAAATGGAGCTTTTATCTAAGGCAAATACTGTTCTAAATTGTAAACAGATTTTCTGTGCTTTTGTCTTTCATAGTGTGTCCTCTCTGTGTGACCGTCTCCCCCTCAGTGTGACCATCTCCCCTCTTCAGTATGATTATTTCTTGTCAACACTTGTTATTTCCTTTTTTTTTTTTTTAAACAATAACCATCCTAGTGGGTGTGAAGTGGTAACTCACTATAGTTCTGATTTGCATTTCCCTAATGATTAATGATATAAATCTTTCCATGTAAATGGTTTTACTTCTGGATTATCCATTTTATTCCATTGACCTATATATCTGTCCTGATGTAAGTACCATGCTGTCCTGGTTACTGCTGAATTATAGTAAGTTTTCAAATTACAAAGTGTAAGTCCTTCAGCTTTTTTTTTAATTCCCAAGATTGTTTTGGTTACTTGGAGTCTGTTGTATTTCCTCTGAATGTTTCCATTTCTGCAAAAGATGTCATTGGGACATTGATAGGATCGCATTAAATGTGTACATTGCTTTGGGGAGTGTGGCCAATAACTATATTAAGTCTCCAATTCATGAGCACAAATGTCTTTCCATTTATTTAGTCCTGCTTTAATTTCTTGCAGAAATGTTTTTGAGGGGTGCCTGGGTGGCTCAGTGGGTTAAAGCCTCTGCCTTCAGCTCAGGTCAAGATCCCAGGGTCGTGGGATCGAGTCCCACATCAGGCTCTCTGCTCAGCTAGGGAGCCTGCTCCCTCCTCTCTCTCTGCCTGCCTCTCTGCCTACTTGTGATCTTTGTCTGTCAAATAAAAACAACAACAACAACAACAACAACAACAAAACTTAAAAAAAAAAACCTTAGAAGAAAAAGAAATGTTTTTGAGGTTTTCAGTGTACAAATCTTACACCTCCTGTTTAAATTTATCCCCAAGTGTTTTATTCTTTTTGATGCTATTGTACATAGAATTGTCTTCTTAATTCCACTCTTGGATTATTCATTGCTAATGTAGACAACTGATGATTGTGGGTTGGTGTTGTATCTTGTAGCTTTGCTGAATTCATTTATTAGCTCTAGTATTTTGTGGATTCTTTCAGATTTTCTACATATGAGATCATGGCATCTCAGAATATGGTTTTACTTCTTCCTTTCCAATGTGGATGTCTTTTGTTTATTTTTCCTGCCTAATTGCTCTGGCTAGAATTTCCAGTAGAAAGTTAAAAGTAATTGGTCAAAGCAGGCCTTCTTGTCTTGCCCCAGACCCCAGAGCTACGGCTTTCAGTTTTCACTGAGTGTGGTTTTAGCTGTAGGTTTTTCATAAATACCTTTTATCAGGTTGAAGCAGTTCTCTTTTATTCCTAGGGGTGTGTGTGTGTGTGTGTCTGTGTGTGTGTGGTGTGTGTTTTACCATGAAAGAATGTTTGATTTAGTCCAATGTTTTTTCTGTATCAATGCAGATAACAGCATTTTTTTTCTCTCCTCATTCTATTACTGTGGTGTATTACACTGATTGATTTTTATATGGTGAGCCACTCTTACATTCTTGGGGTAAATCTCATTTGCCCATGGTGTATAATCCTTTTACTATACTGCTGGATTTAATCGGCTAGTATTCTGTTGAAGATTTTTGGGTCTAAATTCGTAAGGGATATTGGTCTGTAGTTCTCTTCCCCTTTGATGTCTTTGGCTTTGGTATCTGGATAATGCTGGCCTCAAAGAATGGGCTGGAAAGTATTCCTCCCCCCCCCTTTTTTTTTAGATGTTAGACAAGGATTACTGTTTTAATTCTTTCAATGTTTGGTAGAATTTGCCAGCAAAGCACCTGATCTTGAACTTTTTTTTTTTTTTTGTCATGAGGTTTTTGATTGAGTCAATACCTTTACTTACTATAGGTCTGTTGAGATTTTTAAAATTTTTTGCATCAGTTTTGTGATTTTTATGTTCCTAGAAATTTGTCCATTTCATCCAGGTTATTTAGTTGCTTGGCATACAGTTGTTCATAGCATTCTCTTATAATCCTTTGTTATTTCTGTAAGATCAGCGGAAATGTTCCCACTTTCCTTTCTTCTTCTTTCTCTTTAAGAGAGGGAGAGGGAGAATCTTAAGCAGGCTCCATGCCCAGTGTGGAGCACAACTTGGGACTTGCTCTTACAACCCTGAGATCATGATCTGAGCTGAAATCAAGAATGAGACACTTAAGTGACTGAGCCGCCCAGGCACCCCTTCCACTTTGATTTCTGATTTTAATAATTGGCATCTTTATCCTTAATCTAGCTAAAGGTTTGTTAATTTTGTTGATCTTTTCAAAGAACTATCTTTTGATTTCACCGATTTTCTCTGTTGGTTTTATACTCCCTATTTCACTTATCTCTGCTCTAATTTTTATAATTCCCTTCTTTCTGATAGCATAGGGTTTAGTTTGGTCCCTTAAGGTATAAAATTCAGTTAGTGATTTGAGATATTTCCTTTTTATAACTCCAGGTATTTATAATTACAAATTTCCCTCTGAAAATGGCTTTAGCTGTATCCCATTAGTTTTGGTACGTTGTGATTTTGTTTTCATTTGTTTCTAAGTATTTCTTTATTTTTTTAATTTATTTACTTATTTGACAAAGAGAGAGAGATCACAACTAGGCAGAGAGGCAGGCAGAGGAGAGGGGGAAGCAGGCTCCCTGCTGAGCAGAGAGCCCAATGCGAGGCTTGATCCCAGGACCCTGAGATCATGACCTGAGCCAAAGGTAGAGGCTTAACCCACTGAGCCACCCAGGCGCCCTGTTTCTAAGTATTTCTAATATCTCATTGATTTCTTCTTTAAAATCAAAGAAGTTGCTTAAGAATCTGTGTTTAATTTCCACAATTTTGTGAAATTATTTCCTTCTGTTTTTGATTTCCAGTTTTATTCCATTGCAGTTGGAGAATATACTTTGTATGATATAAGTCTTTTAAAATTTATTGACACTTGTTTTGTGGCCCAACATATGGCCCGTCTTGGGGAATGCTCCATTTTTGCTTAAGAACAATGCGCATTCTGCTGTTGTTGAGTATAGTGTTTTGTGTGTATCTGTTAGGTCTATTTGGTTTATAGTGTTGTCTAAGTGCCCTATTTTCTTATTGATCTTCTATCTGGTTGTTCTGTCCATTATTGAAAGTGAGATATGGAATTCCCCAGCCCTTAATTTAGAACCACTTCTTCCTTAATTCCTATCAACAGTTCTCTCTCTCTCTCTATATATATATATATATATGGATATTGTTGTTAGGTGCATATATGTTTATAATTTTTTCTATAATTGTTATCTTTTTGAGGAATGATCTTGACTATACAAAATTTCATGTTTGTCAGTGATTCTTTGGCTTAAGCCACTGCTAAAAGCAGTCCCAGTGGGCTTATAATCTGTTCCTCTTTACTTCCATGAAAGGACTTGTGAAGTCTTACAATGAGCTTGTTTTTAAAATAAATGAAACATAGGTTTGAGATGGCTTAAAATAACAGTCAAAGATAATAGTCTTTTACTCCCTTTTCTTCATGTAGAGGGAGAGCTATAGAATATCATAGTTGATGGGACTGGACTCCTGTACTTTCCTAAAGCCAAGCTAGAAAGTGAAATGAAGTGGGTCACGTTCATCTCAGTATTTGAGAATAAGAATTACCATCATTCTTTAGTGAAGGCTAGCTCTTTCTTTTCCTATTGCCAGACTCTTTTTTTTTTTTTAAGATTATTTATTTATTTATTTGACAGACAGAGATCACAAGTAGGCAGAGAGGTAGGCAGTGAGAGAGGAAGGGAGGCAGGCTCCCCGCAGAGCAGAGAGCCTGATGTGGGGCTCGATCCCAGGACCCCGGGACCATGACCCGAGCCAAAGGCAGAAGCCCAACCCACTGAGCCACCCAGGCGCCCCCTATTGCAAGACTCTTAAATGAACTCCTGCATGTCTGCTTATCGGAGCCCTCTTTCCACTGCCAGCCAGTCTCCACTTCCATTACTTGTGGGGGCTGGCAATTCCTGGGAGCTGGTCTTCTGTGACATTTACTTGTATGTGTTCCCTCCTTCACTCCTCTCACAGCTCTCTGAGGTGGGAACAGGTCGTCTCTGCTCCACAGGGATTTGAGCTAGAGGCAGACACCACTGTGGGCACCACCTCTCCCTGTGGCCTTGCTTACTTGACAAATGGAAATGCAGAAAGCAGTGCAAGCCCTTGGTGGAGGCTTTTCTTCCAGAAGTTTCATTTCCCAGAAATCTAGAAAAGCCACAAAAATGGTGGGGGAGTCTTCAGTGTGTCTTCCACAAATGTTCATGGTCCCTTCTGGTCTACTGAAAGGGCCTGTTGTCCATGCTGACTTCACACATAACAAACTGACCCAGAGCAGATGTCTGTCTCTGGATAAAAGATTAAGGGGGTCTCAGTCAGGACCATGAAAAGCGACTATTGTTGGGTTTGGTGGTTTACCTGGAAAAATGAGAGGACAGCTTCCCTTTTAAGCTTGGCTCCTAAAACTCCTTGGCTCTGTGCGAAATGTTAACGGAGGAGCTCGATTCTGGGGTGTAGAAGGTCTTAGGCACAGAGTTTTGATGGAATGACTAGAAAACAAATGAGTCTTTCCTGTGGTGCAGTAATGAACCACAGAATGCATTTTGAGAGCAAGAGAGGGACCTAAGGAGTTGAATAAAATTCAATAAACACCAGGCTCACAACTCGAGCTCATGTTTCAACCTCAGCTGGCTCCCTCAGTTTTAGCATGAAGTGGGGGACCTGTTGGACCTGTAGCATTTACTCAAATTTGAGTGACTTCAGCAGGGGATGACCTTTGCATGGTCACAGTCCCCTCAGCCTCCCTCATGTACCTTTACCTACCTAGTTCCTATCTGTGTGGGTCCTAAAGACAACTGAGTTTGATTTATACTTTAAACCTATTTCCCCCAATTTGAATCTGCTTTGGATTAGTACAATTATTTCAATTTCCCATCTTGGACCCCAGGCATAAAACTGAAAAGAGGGCAGGCAATAAAGAGGAGATACCAAGCCTAGCAGTTTAGTCCATATGGCTCACTGCCTGTATTCCTGGCTTCAGGCCAAGAGATCCTTGAGTCTGAAACTTGCTGGCCACAGCCTAGCTGAGTAACCCATAGCAGGTCATTTAAAATCTTTCAGCTTTAGCCCCCTCATTGATAAAGTCAAAACTGTTACAGTAGAGTGTCCTGAATGGCTCTCATTATGGTTAAGCAAAGTGGTTCAGATGGTTGGGGCTCGGCACATGATCTGTGCTGCCCAAGATGGTGGCTCTCACCATGGGCACCTTCGAGGGGCACAGGTGCTCTCAAGTGGAAGTGATAACAGAGTCGCAGGACTTGACCATGAAGACAATAAAACACAGTGAGGTTAAGCTGTGCCCCCGCCCTTGCCCAAGTGGAGCAAGGGAGAATCTAGGATGGATATCTGATCATTTTTTAAGCATAGATGCTAACATTCCACAGCTCCCGCAAGGACTCTCGTGTTAAATGAAAGAATTGAATTTGAGGTTTCACAAGTGTTTCATGATTGACATTGCAGAGTCAAATTTCTTGCTGAGCATAGAGACTTTGGGAAATGTAGCCTAACTTCCAGTCAATTCTCTATCACTTTGAGAAAGAGGTTTTGGATATTAAAGGGGTGTGTTTGGACGTCTTATGTCTTCCCTTTACATTTGTATAACAACACACGCACATGTGCACACACATGTGCACACATGTTTAGTGAATGGCTAGCAAGTGTGGGCAGAAACTAAAGGAATTCAATGTTCGTTCTTGAGAACAAGTAGATAAAACTCAGACCCAGTTTCCAGCGGACACTGCCTGTTAGCTGATAATGGAAATACAGTTATGTGTAAAAAGGAGAAAGAAATCTGCCTCTCCCAAAAAGATTGAAATAATCCACTTTTCCGGAAGTATCGCGATGTTTGCATACTCCCTAGCTTTTTTATAGGAAGTATTGTTGGCTTTAAAAGTAAAACCAAAAAGGGGACTGTAGAGAAAAGTCTAAATGATCAACGACTATAAACTGCTTGTAATTTTCAAGGAATAACTCACATATCTATTAATCACTCTTACCTCCTTGGAGGTCAAGATCTGGCGTAACTCTTTCCTTAGATCAATAAAGCGATCGTGAAAGAGGGCCATGCACCACGGCTCCATGAAGTAGCTAGGGAGGAAAGAAAAGATTCAGTTAGCTGGAAACCCTCTCATTACCACTAATAAAGTATTTACCTGCTTTTTTGCCTTTATAAATTACAGTTCTGGCCCCTTGCAATCGTTTGCTCATAAAATGCCTCGTGGAACAGCCTAGCCAATCAATTTTTTAAATGGATGTTCCTGATGTAAGGCCAGGTTCCATAATTACATTTAAAGTGGTTTAATTCAGAGCTGGGGCAAGACCCAGCGAAGAATCCTGATTTTATCAGAATTTAAAAGCCTGAAGACTTGTAAAGAACGGTGTCTCCATTATCTGCCCTCATTTGAGAAAAACAGATTGCAGGATTAGCTGAACTGCTGCATAAACAAATTACATTTGGGTAGACAATGACACAAATGCTGTGCATCATTAAGATCTCAGGATTAATAATGACCAGAAAAACAGGCCACCTCGGTGTTCGACATGGTCTCCGTACAATTGCACTGATGCTTAATTGAATCTCTTTTTAGGAGAGCAGCTCTTTTGGTGTTTATATTGGCTAACTCTTCACTGAAAACTGTTTGAATAAATGCTTCCTTACCTGGAGAACAATAAGGCCTTCTTCTATTTCCAGGCAATTGCTGAAAATCTGATGCATTCTTGGAGGACCAAGCACATTTATTGGTATTTTAACTCTTACTTTATTTTAATGCCAGGTGTCTGGGAACCAGAAACCTCAATTCTTCAGTGCTGGGGACACCCCAGTCATGTGGGTTTCACTCTTTTCTGGATGTGTTTGTCATGCCCATTAGGGCTAATGGATGTCATGTGTGCACACAGGGGAAGAAAAAACTGGGGCCCACGTGCAGATGAGCACCTTCTGTTTTCCCAGACTTAAAGTTAATTCTTAGAGAAGAGGTGATGAGTCCCAGGGACCACTGAGGCCTCAAAGGACAAGCATCATGACAAGTCTGTGCTACGCTCACATGGCACTAAGCTAGATCAGTTATTACCTATCACCTATTTCCTTGGCCAGAATGTGACCAAATTTCATGCTTAATTACCTCCTTTATTGTTATTCGTTCAACTATTAATTCCACTAATATTTACTGAACATTCACCAGTGCCCAGCACTGTTCTGGGTGCAGGGGAAACAGTAGGAACCAAGAGAGACATGCATCCTGCCACTGGGAAGCTTCCATTCAAGTGATGAATAGTGAGTGAATATATAGCGTCTTAGATAATGAGAACTGCTTAGGAGAAAAACACAAGTTAGACAAAGATGTGGTTGGTGGCGGGGAGGGGCAAAGGAAGGCTCAGGAGTAAAGATCCTAGGGGAGGGAAAGAGGGAGTCACGTGGAGATCTGGAGGAAGAGCTTTCCAGAGAGTGGGAACAGCAGGTGCAAAGTTCTGGAGGCAGGAGTGCATGTGCAGAGCACTCAGGAACTAGTATTGATACACTGTTCTTTTTTCTTTTTTTTTAAGATTTTATTTATGTGACAGAGACAGAGAGAGAGAGACAGCGAGAGAGGGGACATAAGCAGGGTGGGTGGGAGAGGGAGAAGCAGGCTTCCCACCGAGCAGGGATCCTGATGCAGGGCTCAGTCCCAGGGCCCTGGGATCATGACCTGAGCAGAAGGCAGACGCTGAATGACTGAGCCTCCCAGTTGTTCATTATTGATACATTATTCTTTTATTTATTTATTTATTCATTTATTTATTTGATACATTATTCTTAACTAAAGTCTGTAGTTTACACTGAGGTTCATCTGTCTGTCCTGGTGCACTTTCTGTGGGTTTGACAAATGTGTCCTGTCCTAATGCCACCACGGCAGTGCATTACCGAAGAGTTTCACGGCCCTAAAAATCTCCTATGCTCTGCCTATTCATCCCTCCCTCCCTCTGAACCATGGGCAAATTAACATTTTAGGAAATTGACTTGCAGAGAAAATGGAACAATTTTATAAAAATTTTTTTAATAACCCTATATTCCAGCATTTCTCTCCAAAACAGAGTAATATTCTCCCATTACAGAACACAATGCCTCTCAAATGTGCCAGCCGCCCCTCAGATGAATGGCCGTGTGGCCCAAGTTTCTAAGTTGCTGCATATGGGCATCAGCTTAAGATGAAAGCTATTTGGATTTCTATTTTCTATAATGTACAGGGGCTATACTTTTTAGGGGAGATTTTAAGGCAGGGATTATAATCTAGTGACCAGACCAGACCAAACACACGTGTTAAGCTGGAGTGAGGTTTGTTCCCTGAGAATTTCCAAAGCTGATTTGTCGTGGTTGAAGGCTGCTGAGAATGTTAATTTGCACACCCTAGCCAGGCAAGACCATCTCAGGTGGGCGAAAGCATCCCAATAGCAGGCTATCTGAGTCCGGATTCCCTCCAGCGGGTGCTAATGTTTTTATCCAAAGAAGGCCAGTTCAATCCCATTATGGGAAAGAATGAAACAGGCAGGCATTCCTTTTCCTTTTCCATTCCACATTGGAAGGACAACGCCAACCGCCAGCCCTAATGGCAGGGGCACCCAGCTGAGCATCTCCTATGCTGACCCCTTCAGCGGCATGGGGACTGGAAAGCCATGGTCAACTCCCTCTCCACCCTGGCCTCCACCTGTGGGTGACAGAGCTCCTGCGTGTCCCTCATCTGCAGGCTGGGGGTAGGGAGCGGGAGCTCAGGGAGAGTAGCGGCAGGATGCTGACAGCTTGAGGGTGCACACTCAGAGTCTCTTTCCAGCTCAGGTTTCTCCCCATTCCAAACTGCATCTCAGTTGCCCAATGCTCCCTTTGCTGCCTCCTTTCTGTGGAGGGCCTAAGATTCTCACTTCCTCCGGCCCCCTCCGGAAACCTTCCACTCTGGCCTTCCTGCCTGGTGGGCTCTGTGCCGTCTCTGCAGCCCAGAGCAGCCTTCTCCACATTTGCATCTTCCCTGGTACTGTCCAAAGCTTGAGACCAACACCAACATCCTTCTTGAAGGTAATTCTTGCCCTAAGGGCTTCCACTCGCTTTCTCTGTGCTGGTTTCACTGCCTGGGGTAGTTCTGACCTTGCAGGAAAGCTAACCTGGCACTTGTCCTTTTCTCTTACTCACTGTGGGCTCTGGGTTCCCACAGCATCCTGCTAGTCCCAAGGAGATGGAGGGAGCTGTCGGGCCCAAGTTTCCGAGGACACCTGCGGGTGAGAGCATGGGTCCGCCTCAGGCTGCCCTCCCTCCTCTCCCTGGAGAGCCTCTGCACCAGCTGCTAGGACCCTGTTTAGATAAGAGGGGGTTTATGGGTGGCACAGATCCCTTTGGGCTTCCTTTAAGCCATCCTAGACACACAGCAGGCTTCCTTATTAAAATTAGAAAAGTTTTGAATTGAACCAAACTCATTTTGCAATTGATAAGAACATTGAGTCAAACCGAGCTGATCTCCTTTTGATAGAAGGATGTTAAAAAGAAGTTTTGCTTTATGAAAAGATGTAGGTCTAGTTTTCTCCCCACAAACTGAAGGAATTCTGTACTTTGGTTTCTTTCCTTCTCCACAGAAAGGAGAGGAGCATCTGGAATCCTTGCCAAGGCTGTGGTCAGGTTGGCACTGACCGCCCCAAGTGCTACGGATACTCAGCATTAGTGATCAGCTTTCAGGAAACTTCTATTTCCATGAATACTGAATTTTTTTTGAGAGAGAGAGAGAGAGAGAAAGCCAGAGTGAGCAGGGGGGAAGGGGAGGAGGGAGAGAGAGAGAGAATCTCAAGCAGGCTCCATGCCTCAGCAGAGAGCCTGACATGGGGCTCGATTCCATGAGCCTGAGCTCATGACCTCAGCCAAAATCAAGAGTTAGCTTCCTAACCGACTGAGCCACCTAGGAGCTCCTGATAATAATTTTGAAATAATTCAAAATTATTGAATTTTTTAAAATAAGAAAACATTAACTTCTTTCCCAGTTTATGTTCAAAAAAGGAAGACTAACCAGAGCCACTAGGTAACCTTCCTAGCTGGCTGCCTAGAAATCTTCAGGAGGGAATGTCAGGTAGGAACATGGCAGCAGCGTGACTTCTTAGTGGCCGTGTGGATTTGGGTGTTAATATCACACAAATCATTTCTACGCACAGATCTGGCCATGAGAAAAAGTTTACACAAATTGTCCAGGACCCAAACAGAAGACACTACTGTCTCTATTCAATTTGCCAACGGCTGGCCTGGGTTCTTTGGAGGGACTTAAATTTTCCATCACTTTTGCAAATGATACACTTTTCTCAGAAGCCCCGGGAAATGTCAACTTGTGGAACTTCTATTAACCATTCCTGGTCGATATGGCCCAATCATTAAGCAGTTGATCAGATGTCTTCAGAGCTCATCCTCATCTGGTCAATCAGCCAATTTTATTGACAAAATCATATAAGCTGGGTGGGGAGCTGGTAACTAGCCGAGCCACTGGCTACACTGAATGCTGAGAAAAGCAAGCCCAGAACACAGGCTGGAGGAAGCCGCATTCGTTGACCTTAGGAAAAAGTCCGACATGTCTAAGGGAAAAGACTATAGTGTGTAAAGGATGGTGTTCTTTCAAGTCCTGGATCTTAACTGCAAGGCGAGGCCTCCCTGGCAGGCGGGGAGAAAGGGAGAAGAGCTAGGCCGCACTTCCTACCCGCAGAGGTTCAAATGGCTCAACCACACAATAGTTAGGAAAAACGAGGCAAGTGGATAGCGAAGAAATCCATTACCCTCCTCCAAGATCTTTCTTTCTTCTTCTTCTTTTTTTTTAATGAAAATCATTCTAATTTTATCCTGGAGTGATAATAGTTTTTGCTTTTAGACTCATTAAGAGAATCCCCAGCTGCTACTCACACCTGCACAGAAGTTTGCTCAAGCTGGAAATTCACCCAAGGGTTGCCTTTTCTCCCTGTGGGAAACTGCACAGGGGGTGGGGGAGCGCGGCAGGCTTTCCTGAGAGAATGAAATTCTCACTGTCCAAGTCCTTTCTTGTACCAACAGCATCTTCTATTCAAGGAGGAGGACAGACAGACAGTTCCCACAATTCCTAGTTGTAGGTCACACCCCCAGCAAGTCTCAGCCTTGTGTAGCATGGGCTGGAGCATTGGCTGCTAGGGCTTGTCTCTCCCATCTATAGTCTAAGAATGCATGAAGTGACAGACGTCAGGGTATGTCATCATGGTTGCACACAGACACCCGGGGGATGTGGCAGTTTTAGAATGAACAACATTGGGAAATTTGATTTGGGCATTTCCTTAAAAATCATTTTTGATAATGCTGGGTCCTTATAGTTTTGCCCCAACAATCAGCTCAGCTGATGTCCCCTGTGACTCATCACTGTCATTGCCAGTCCAGCGGGTATCACTGCTCACCTGAGGGCCACAGAAGACATGTGGTGTGCAAAGCCTGTTGAAGGGGTCTGGGTGAGGTGAAGGCAGGTTTGTAAACATGTTTTCAGAAGCTATCTGCCCCATATCTCCTTCGCCATGCTAAGGTGAAGGTGCTAAGAACACATTCTTTGTCCTAACCTCCTTTCTGTCCATCTGATCATCCATCCATCCATCCATCCATCCCTCCGTCCCTCCACCCACCTAGCCACCCGTTCATGCATGCTTGCATCCATCCATCCTAACAGGTCCAATGAAGACTTTCAAAATCCTGTTTATTTCCAGCACCTGTTTTCCTCTGGTTCTCTGTTCTCTGAAGGGTGGCTCAACCACCCTTCACTGAGTACTCGTTTATTCCCCACTGTCCTCCCATGAATACTTTTCTCTCCCCTCTTTTCTCTGTCCTCCAGGAACCAGTATCTTCCAGGGCTCCTGACTTCCACGGCTACAAAATGGCAAGGTAGGGGTCATTCTTGGCCACTAATCAATCTCGGACAGACACTTTTTGGGCACCAAGAGAACCACCATGCAAGTGTGATCCCTGTCCCAGAAGCACACCCTGCAGGGAGGATGGCATAGTGTAAGGGAAACTGAGGCACATGCAGGCAGCAGAGGGGCATACTGTGGGAAGACAAGGCTGGAGAGGGGCTCAGCAGGATGAAGTTGCTGTCTACTTGCCATCAGGTCTTTGTCACTGCATTTCTAAGTTCACTTCTCTTGGCTAGTGTTTGCCAACCTTTAGTCACTTGGGAACCCATCAATTTTTCATGGACATTATGCATTACTTCAAAAATCTTCTTTAGATTGATTACCCTTAAAAACAACAACAACAACAGATCTAACTACTTCTGCCTTGTCCTAAGCCATGATATCTGTGAAATCACAGATTTGATGTGTTTGTACAGTTTTTCTAATTCTTATTAAAAATATTCCATAATTAGCAAGTTGTGTCTATTGCCTAAGGTAGTTTACATACCACCTGGCAGGTGGTTACTACACTCTGAGACAAGTCACTTTTTATGACAGCTTGATGGCAAGGTGCTGTTGTATTCTTCTGGGGATGCAAACCCACGGACACTGTGCTAAATAGTTTCTGTGCATTATCTCTCTTCAGCTTAGTTCCAGTCCTCTAAAGTGGGACTTGCCAGTCCATTTTATAGATGAAGAAATAGATTCAGAAATGTTGTCCAAAGTCACACAATTAATAAGGATGAACCAGTTCTTAACCATAATTCTGCTTGACCTCAAAGTTCATGTTCTGAACAACACCACAACCAAGTCTCATTTCCTTATGCTCATTCCAGAGCCTTCCTAGCAACTTTCTGAATCACCTCGTTTTGTTGGTATCCCCTGCATTAGCTAAGATTAGATTTGATGACAGTTGTAAAAATTTTTTAAATAAGTACATTTTTCACACAAAGAATGGTTAGGTGAAGTGTCCAGGATGAGCATGGTGGTTTCACTGACATCAGAGCACAGTACTATGCATAGGGCATTTGGCCTCATGGTGCAAAATAGCTGCCAAGCTCCAGTCATCACATACATGTTCTTAGATGGATAAAGAGAAAAAGAGGGCCCTTCCCCTCACTTTTAGGGACAATTCCTAGAAATCTCACCTAGCACTTCTACTTATGTTTTACTGGCCAAAGATTGGTCATATGGTTTCCTTGGTTTCAGAGGAGGCTGGGAATCATTGTCATTTATTTTAAGTACAATGTAATATCCTATAAATCTGGATTCTGTCTCTGAAGAGGAATGAGAGAACAGATGTTGTGTCTTCTCTGATAGGCCAAAGACTCCATAGCATCTACATTGAACACAATTCTTTTCTTATGGTTAAGCTTATGAAAATTGGGAGAATGTGTTTAGTTGACGTTTCCAGAACTAGAATATATCTATCAGTCTACATTCAAGCCTGTCCCCAAATTAAACAATCAGAAAAAAAATCCCACACAGAATGTTTTCCATATGTGACCACCACCTCCAAGCCCTTGGGAGAGCCCCTGTTCCTTGCACATCCCCACCTAGCCCAAGTAAGCTTAAAGGCAGACAACAGGGAACAATTTGTGTTCACACTGTAAGATTGTATTCTGGTCATTTTATTCGCCCGTGAAAGAAAGTGGATTCATGCATTTCAATACAAAACTCTTAAAAATAATCTTAGGAACAAGTATTTCCAGTTAACCCTAGCTTTGCTCAGAAGTTATTTTACACATCTCTGGGGCAGCGGAGTTTACACAGGAGCAGACAAAAACAAACAAGCCCCAAAGCCTGAAATGGAAGTCTGATTATAAATATTTCCTGTCCAACTTTACTTTGCCAGAATCTCTATCTGGTCAATTTCCTGCTTTGAGGCATTTCTGGAAAGGTCGGATTAATGATTTTGAAGGCAAAACCAACTAGTTATTTGATAACCAGTCGTAACTGTCACTTGCTAAAGATCGGCTATGGATTTGTTGTCACAATCTCGACCTGGCCTCAACCAACCAATAGTGGGTGTTTACTGCTCTAAGGAAAAATGGTTTGCGATGCACGAGCACTAAAACCCAAATTCTAATGTTGGGCGGACGTCAGCCATCTCCTGAATGGCTTGTGAACAACCTCTCTCTTACTGCTGGTCAGCTCAGGGATGCACAGAGGTGGGGTTCAGCGAATCACCCCAGTGTACCCAAGAGCCAGAAGCTAACACTGCTCGAAGCCTGGCATCCCGCAGTGTTCTGGAAGCCCTCGTCGGGTCGCAGAGGTGCGGGAAAACACTGCCTTGCCCACCACGCTCTGCTCAGTGCTCACAGGCTGCTGTCAACTGCAGGCCACTGGAACTGGCGTGATTTATTTGTTCAGGAGCTGGACACACGTGGAACGGTCTCCGGAGGGCGATCCTGACCAGCCCAGGGGCCCTCTGGGGAGCAAAGCTCTCTCTCAAGCACAAATTTTTCTTAGGTTTTATAGTGTTTCAAAGAACAAGGATTCCCAGAGCATGTTTGTCCTGAGTATGGAAGAGTAGCACCTGGGTGGTACTGAGGACAGCGCCCAGACGCCCTGCCTCCCTGCCCCTGGAATCCTGGTTTTCAGAAATACGGTTCATAGAGGTTTATCTGGAAGATCTGTCTGCTGTCCGTTCGTTTTTCTGAATCCTGGATGCTTAGACCAGGAGAAACTACTTCACCTGAGAAAACGTAATACATTTATCTTGTGGTCCTTACAAATCCAACCACCGATGAGATTTCCCTCCTTATTTTGACCTTGATGCAACTGAAAGCCAAGTGTGTGAGTTTTTAGATAAAGAGCTGTGCGCTTGAGTACCCAGCCTTTGCACCGCAGCTCAGCCTCACGCAGCTGTCCTGCCCCGAGTTCCCTAGTTCCGATGCCTTTTTCTTTTTATCCCAGCTGTGCCCCTTGTTGTTTATGTAATCTTGAGCAAGTCAGCTTTCACGTCTCCCAGCCTTGGTCTTCCTATCTGTACAATGGGGAAAGCGGCGTTCCTTACCTCAAAGACTTAGTGTCAGAACGTGAGCAGACAATCCGGGAACAAGGTTGGCTTTCTGCCCGCCACAGGGAGATGGCTCCATTTGTATTGTGTGATGATGAGTGTTCTGACTTATATCTTATTGTATATATTTGTGTAAGCTCCCTCAGATTTTTCTGGGATCAATTAGAGACGAAATAATTAAAATAAGCACTCTTTGTTGTTTAATTGGAAGATAGTCTTTTGCAATTTTTCTCCTCGGGGACTGGTTTTCCTACCTTCAAGGGCATCTGCATTAACTATTTTAGCTGCTGTTTTACGGCAGCATGAATTTTAGCTGCACCAAAGGTAAGAGAAACTTCACAACAAGCTTCATGTTGTTTTGTCACACACTAAGGAGCTCTGTGGGAATCCATAAAAATAACATAAAAACAGTTAAACTGAGGCCTCGATATATGTTTTTCTTGTCTGAACTGATGAAGGTTCAATAAAAAGAGGAAAGATGGAGTTTCTTGCTTTTGCTGGTTTATTTTGAAGAGGGAGACAATTGAAACAAAAGGGGTGAACCCAGTGGCTCGTGGGATGTATCAAGATGGCGATCAGGAAAGCGGGCCGTGGCCACGGCCCCGGCATGCCAAGGCCCAGCTGGGCCAGATTGTCTTCTGACCTGTCTGCCTTTTTGCCTGACCTGCCAGAGCAAACCTGTCTTCTTGTAGAAAGAGGGTAGTTTTTGTATACTTCAGAGTTGTCCTTCTATTTAAGTTTACTGGTGAAAGCACAGGGGTCATGCCATCTGCCCGGACCCTTCTCCACAGCAAGCAAGTGGGTCTGGCAGCCCCTTACAGTGCCGCCCATGCCCGCAGTCCGAGCATGGGGACGGGTCTCTCCAGCGCTACCCGTCTGGCCTTTTGTTCCATCTGTGGCATTCCCTTGCACGTCGCTGGTTTGTTAGGGACTGTGTTAATTGAATTTGCACAGTAAGTCTAGTGCTCTGAAAGTTGTCTAGCTATTTACACTGATTTGTTATATAAATTCAGGCTGAAGAGTATGAGGCAAGGTTAGCATTTAATGCTGCAGCAAAGGGAAAGCTCTAAGTGCTCAGCTTCCCTTCCTGTGTCCCTCTCTTGTTATCCTGTCTCTCTCTTCATAGAAAGCACAACCATTTTCCTTTAATTAGGCTGCAGAGAGCACGGGCTAGCATTAGGCCACTCAGCCACTCAGCCACGCTCACGGTCATGGCCATTTCCTATCTATTTTCGGTAGGAAAAGAAAAAACAAAGTGTATATATGCACATATAAGCCCCTGCAAGTCTGAGGGTGGGGGGAACAAAGGAACCAGGTGGAATTACCTTTTTGAGACTGAGGCCACAAGAATTAGCCAACACCAGAAAAACAAGGTATTGTGCTGCCTCGTTATTCCTTTGGTTAAATGAATTGCCCTTTTGAATTTTAAAAGAGTGCTTAATAGAAATATCACTCACTGGTACAGAATATATAGCACGTTTAATACACATTTATAGTAATTCAGTAGTTAACACATGTTTAAAATAATTCCCTTTCATGGGTGCCTGCGTGGCTTAGTCGGGTAAGCATCTGCCTTCGGCTCAGGTCATGATCCCGGGATCCTGGGATCGAACCCCACATAGGGCTCCCTGCTAAATTGGGGGCCTGCTTCTCCCTCTCCTCCCCACTCGTGCTCTCTCTCTCGTGCTCTCTCTCTCTCAAGTAAATAAAAAATCTTGGAAAAAAACAAATAATTCCCTTTCATAACAGGCTTTTCTAAGTAACATGTTTGTTTAGTTTTGTTTTTTTTAACTGAGGCTTTTACCAGATATAACGACAAACTACAGACTGTTCCTTCACTTTGTCACTCTTACGTTTTCAGGTTTGCAGTTTCCAAAAATCAAGTATTAAAATTCGACAAACAGTGGGGTGCCTGGCTGGCTCAGTTGGTGGAACATGCGAACCTTGATCTTAGGTTTGTGAGTTCAAGCCCCACATTGGGTGGGGAGCCTACTTAAAACAACAACAACAACAACAAAACAACAACTAACATAGTCCTAGTTCTTACTTCTCACACACACACAATAATGAGGGTAATGGATTATGGCCCATGAGATAGTATGAGAACCCATAAGTCCACACTGATATGGACAAATGAATACACACATGGAGGAGAGGGATAGCTCTTCCCTACAATCAAAAGCTAAGTGCTACGTGTAGAATGAATGAAGGAGTTGCAATCTCTCCCCATGACACCAACACAGTAACAAAAATTTCCAGCAAGAACTGTTTATGGGTGTAAAAACTAGTGGGGAAAAAAAGGATTAAAAAAACAGAACATCACATGGTCTCAAAATACCACTAATTGATTACAAAAGTAAAAATACTACATTTCTAGCAGAAGAACCTACAGCCTCCACCCCAACCACGGGGTCACAGTTAACAATATAGTGAGAGGGCAGATCCACACCGTGTGCCTCTTGAGAGGCTGCCCTGAGAGGGACACAAAATGGCGCCTGTGGTTCTGCCGAGAAGGCATCACCTGACAGGAATAAGGAGGGAATGCCAGACAGACCCAAAAGGGTAGACGCTCTACAAAGTAACAGGCTGTGTTTTTCACAGGTGAAGGCTCATGAAGATAAAAGCTTCAGGAGCCATTCTAGACTGGAAACGATTCTGCAGACAGAACTAATCTTGGGTCAGTAGGAAGAGGTCAGTGGGACAATTGGCAAGACTAAGACTGAAAAGTCCATTTATACCGTATTCCTGTGGTTTTTAAATGTTGACAATTGTCCTATGGTTATGGAAGGATATCATAGTCTCAGGAAGTGCATACTGAAGGATCTAGAGGGCAGCGTGTCTCTGCACTCTACTTACAAACATTAGGAAAACAGTTATGCCTTCCCATCCATAAAGTGTGTGTGTGTGTGTGTGTGTGTGCGCGTGCGTGCATGCGAGTGTGCATGTGTGTGTGTGTGTAAAGACAGAGAGGGAGAGGAAGAAAGAATGATACAGCAAGGACAGTGAAATGTTGACATTTAGGGAAACTAGTTGAAGAGTATGCAACTTTTTATTTTGTTCTAGTTGTGTAGACTTTTCAGAAATTTGACATTTTGAAATAAAAATTTAAAAGAAATCACTAATTGTTTAGCCTCTTGATTGTGTCCCTCTGAGTAAAGAAATGGTCAAGGAGTTAATTTTCAGAGCTGAGCCCACAGAAGTTCTGTGGCCAGACCTTGCTTCTGAGGGTTTGTATACTGCACACTGAGCACAAGGGATGGGGAAATACAAGGAAATGGCCGGGTCCATCTGGTCGCTGGTGGAAAGACTCTCTTCACTCTCAGAAGGGGGACATTGTCTTCCTTCATCAGGAAATCCTAGAAGTTCCCCCACTTTTTTTTTTTAAAGGAACAGGAAGGCATATGAGATGACAGTTCTTGGAGACCTTCCTGTTTTGTAGGTAAGAAAACAGAGGTCCAGAGCAGCCACTCCCAAGACTCTAGCTGCCCAGTCCAGGAGCCACCGGCCACCAGCCACACGTGGCTATGAGCACTTGCAATGTGGCTGGTCCCAACTGAGTTGTGCTACAAGCGCTAAAGAGACACTGGGTTTTTAAGATGTAGTACAAAAAAAAGAGAGAACATAACACATCTCAATGTGTTTATATTGCTTAAATGCTGAAAAGACAACAGTTTGGGTATAGTGAGTTGAATAAAAATATATTATCCAATTAATTTCATCTCTTTCTCTTTATGATTTTCATGTGTCTACTAAAAAGTTTCAAATTACATACAGGGTTCATACTATATTTCCACTGGACAGCACTGGTCTAGAGTTGAACAAAAAAATAAAAACCAGCATTTGATGAATGCCTACAGTGAGAAATATTCCAAATGCAAAGACAAAGATGCCGTGAGCCTTAAAGTCAGAGGCTCCCTGACAACAAGCGGCAACGGACGTGCGAAACCTAATGATAATAGTGGGCGACAAGTGCCCTAAGAGCATGGACAAGCTCTGGTGATAACCCGCAGGGAGCTGATTACCACATAGAAAGGGACTGGTGTTTGCCGAGGGCGTGCCAGGCAGGAGGAAGAGCTCGGAGAGCTGTGGAAGCAGGAAGCTGCCCCGGGGGTTGTGGGCATGACGGTGCAATGCTGGTGATGGTGGGGGAGGGAGGGCGGCGAGAGTCCAGGGCTTGTCCAGGAGCCTTAGACTTTTATTGAATACATGATATAGAACCATGGAAAGGTTTTAGGTCAATGAGGGGTGTAGACATCCTATTTCTGTTTTTGATCTGTTACACTGGACTAGGATATGGCCAGGTGCCGAGGGGCTTGTTAAACGCTGCTGTGATGGCTAAAGGGAGTGGTTGAGGGAGATGGAGGGAGGGAAGGGGCATGTCTTTGCCCCCGGGGCCCCTCAGGAGGCAAGGTGGCAAGCGGACTCCAGGAAGGGGAGGAGGATGGGTGGAGGCAGCGGTGATGAGCCCATTCCATGTTTCACACGAGGTAGAGGCAGACTACTGAAGTGCTGATGTCCAGTTGGGCAGGATGAGCAGATGGGAGTCCCAGGAGAGAAGGGGTGGCCTGAGGAGATGACAAGACAAAGCCAGGGAGACACCAAAATATTCCATGGGGGCTGGTGGGACAGCGGGAGCAGAGGGACAGGCTGGAGCAGAGAGCTGTCAGAAGGGACAAAGGATACAGGGAGGGAGCCAGGAGCTCCGAGCAGCTGATGCCCACTGGGAACCCGCGGTGACCGCAGAGCGAAGTTGGGTTTCTGTCTTGCTGCGGCAGGGGAGCAAAGCATCGAGGGGTGTCTGGGTCAAGGAAGAGCTGGGGTGGGCTTGCGACGGAATGTGGGCTTGAGCCGGGAGGTCCCTAAGAGGCTCAGGGTGAAGGGCAGTCGTCTGGTGATCAGCTCTCCTGCTAGTTTCCATGCAGGGCAGGAGGCTGAAAAACAGGGCTGGAGCTGTCGCCAGCAGCCACTCATGTGATTCGGAAGACAGGGAGGGTGGTGGTCCTGGCTGCAGCGTCCCTTTCTCTGTCCTGTCTCCTAAGCGGGGACACACGGGCCTGGGCCGAGCCCTGTGTGTCCTGGCCGAGCCTTGTTTATCATGGATGTGGGCTTCTGGAGCGATGTTTCACTTTCTCAGAGTGGAGCAGGGAGGCTGAGGTGAGAAGGGAGGAGTCAGTGGCCAACAGCATCAGCCACTCCTTAGGCTGCAGGGTCCCTCCCGGGCAAACACCCTTCATCCCTCACTCCTTTCCCTCCATGCCACCTGCTGTCTGCCTACTTCTCTTCTGTGCCCGAGAAGCCAAGGAAGGATAGGAAAAAACCTCACACAAGCCCACTGCCTGCTCCGCCGTGACATTTACCCTGAGATCTCTTCTGTGCTCTCAGCACTGCCCCGTGATCCTAAACCCTGCAGGTCAATTCACTTTTTTGACCTCTGAGATGACTTTTTCTCTTTCCTCAGACATCCAAGTCCCCTTTCTGCTTGACGGTTCTCAGCGGACTCATGCTTGATTGAGAAAACCAACAGTCGGGCACTGCCTCATCTTCTCACCCGGAAATCCACCCCTGCCCCCCACCGCCTGTTCTCTCCAGTGCCTCTCCCTCTGTAGGTGTTAGGATAGGAACCTTGTCTCAGCTCTGCCACGGTCCTGCTCTCATCTGCATCACTTCTTTGCTTATGAACATGTGTCATCTCTCCTCCCCCTGCCAAATATCCCCCAGTTCTCTATTCATGCAGAACTCCTCAAAATTTGGCTCTATTGACTGCACTTCTAGTTTCTCGGGTAAATCCTCTCTCTCGAGCTCTTTCCAACCTCTATCACCTTAGAAGCAGCTCTTACGAAAGCCAAATCTGGTGACCAATTCTCTATCCCCAACTTACTTAGCCCCACAGTGCAATCCAACACAGCCGACCACTACTTCTCTCTGGAAGCTTCTGGGAAATCCCACATCATGTTCTACTTTCTGAGCCACATTTCCTGCTGGACACTGAAATGTTGGGATACTTGTCTCTTTACTCTGAAGTCTCTGTCTCCCGGGGTGCTCATGAGAGGGACAGGGAAGGGGCTGAGGGAGAATGGGTCTGAACTGGAATATGGCTTCAGCCTGGGTCCAGGGGGAGTTTTGGAGTGTGAACTACATCACAGAGGTGGTTGGACCTTGAGGTAGGGGGGCCTCTTAGAGCCTGTGCCTGTCATTGGCTGTGGTCTTCTCAGGAACGAGCCAAGCGTCCCTTTCTGGGCAAGGCGGCTCCTTGCTCACTATACCACGGGGGTAGCTGGAAGTTACAGGCCAACATTCACACCCCTGGGGGATGGGGTATTGGACCAGTGAAGGGAGGAAAGGGGCCCCCTGCAATGCCCACTGCTGAGGTAGATCGTGAGTTCTGTTTGGCCATGTTAAGTTTGAAGTTCGAGTCAGCCGTTGAATACTTCTCTTGGAGCGAGTCTTGTACACTCTGATGCTAAAATGCATCCCAAATCTGACCACTTCACGCTGTATCTACCGGGTCCAAAGCACCGTTTCTCACCTGGGACAACGGCGTGAGTCTCCTCATAACGACTACCGCCACTCTCCGTGGCAGCCGCCGTAAACTTCTAAAACACGGGCTGGCAGGTCGCTGTTCTTCATACATGGGAACAAATATCAAAAGCCCAAAGATCCACCTACAAAGACTACATGATACAGCTCCGCTGACCTTCACTTACTCTGCTGCGGCCACACCGGCTCCTTTTTATTCCTCAGATACACCAAGACTTCCCCTACATCAGGGCCTTTGCACTACTGGTCTCCTGGCTGGCCTTCTCTCTCCTGAGCTTCTGTGTCTGCCTGCATCTTCGGCTCAGATATTCACTCCTCAGAGGGTCTGCCCTGCCTCCCCTCAACTCCTGGCCACATTTTCTTCTTTGTTTTATAGCCCTTACTGCTCTTTGATATGATCTTGTTTTCACATTTATTTACTTGTATGTGGTCGGCCATCCTCCTCTACAATCTAGAACCCAGAAGGCCCTCTTCACCACTCTACCTGCAGAATATAGTACACAGCAGGTGACTGACACATATTTACTAAATGAATAGGTGAGTAAATAAAAATCATAGACCAAAAACTATACTGTACCTGGTCATCAGGAGACCATTAGAATCTTAACTAGGAGAAGCTTCCATTGGAATGAGGGAAATGAGATGACTATTGTCTATTCACACAGCCAAAGACAGAGACAGACACGATAGGTCAGGGTCAGTCGCACATTCACTGATGTCCAGCACTATGTGCCACACACCACGCCAGGTGCCAGAGATCCACAGTTGAAGGTGAATTCTTGTCCTGGGGTGCTCCAAGACCAGGACAACACAGTGACACGTGTCCCAGTACAAATGCCGTGAGCTCAGTGCATGCAAGGTCATGGTCCCTTCACTGCTGTGGGGCACAGGGTCAATGATTTTGTTACATGGGGTCTACCCACATACACAAACAGGCTTTGGCTGGTTAGCAGACTTAACCCAGTGGAGTAATTTAAAATAATCAAGTGAATCTTTAAAGTTCAGGTTTTAAAACAGACTTGCTTACGTTACAGAGTGGAAAAGCAATGAAACCAGTCTGGTCTTCCTGTGTCCACAGGACCAGAGACATGGCTTCCGTGGAGACAGACAATGTCTGAAGACAAGGTGGGATGACTGCCAAAGACTGAGTGTTCACCCAGGGCAGGTCAGACGTGACGTTGTCATGAGTGAGTGCCCAGCACTTCCTATCGCACATAGATCTGGTCTACCAGGAAGAAAGATTTGTAAGAAATCCTGTGGATAGGTACCACTACACATCAATTAAAATGGCTAAAATCCCAAACACTGCCAACACCCAATGCTGGCAAGAATGTGGAGCAACAGGAACTCTCTCTCACTGGTGGTGAGAGTGAAAAATGCTTACAGCCACTTTGGGAGACAGTTTGGCAGTTTCTAACAAAACTAAACACACTTTTTTCATACAATCCCAAATCGAACCCCTTGGTTTATACCCAAATGAGTTGAAAACGTCATAGTCACACAAAAACCTGCACCTGAATGTCTATAGCCTTATCTGTAATTGCCAAAACTTGGAAGCAACAAAGATGTTCTTTGACAGATGAATGGTTAAACAAACCGTGGTATATCCATACAGTGGAATATTAGTTTTTCTATGATACAAAAGTGAGTTATTAAGCTACAAAAGCCACGGAGGATCCTTCAATACACACTGCTAAGTGAAAGAAGCCAATCTGAAAAGGCTACGTACTATGTGGACCCAAGTATATGACATCTAGAAAAGGCAAAACTAGGGATGCAGTAAAAAAATCAGTGGTTGTCAGGGGTTTGGGAGTATGGAGGAAGGGAGGGATAAATAGGTAGAGAAAACGAGACTATTAGGACAGTTATGCAGTAATGATGGACACATATCATTACACATTTGTCAAGACCCACAGAATGTACCACACAAAGAATAAACTGTAATGTAAACTATGGGCTTTAGTTAATAATAATCTATCAATATCGGTTCATCCACTGTAACAAATATGCCACACTAATTTAAGATATAAGCAGCAGAGAAAACTGTGTGTGTGGTGGGGAGGGTATATGGAAACTCTATACTTGATGATCAATTTTTCTGTGAACTTAGAACTTTTTTTAAAAGATTTTATTTATTTATTTGAGAGCGAGAGTAGAGAGAGCACAAGCAGGGGGAGGGGCAGAGGGAGAGGGAGAAGCCAACTCCCTGCTGAGGCTGACTTGGGGCTCCATCCCAGGACCCTGGGATCATGACCTGAACTGAAGGCAGACGCTTAACCAACAGAGCCACCCACACACTCTGAACTTAGAACTTTTCCAAAAAAAGCAGTCTATTACCTTAAAAAAATGATATACTGGAAAATATTTGCCATATATGTAGGTAAATGGATTATTAGCCTATGTTATTATAAATACCCATAAGTTAAAAAAGAAGGCAACCAATAGGAAAATGGGTAAAGGATAGGAACAAGTAGTTTGACACTAAGGTAATGAAAGTTGTGTTTTTACCTTTTCTTCTTCCTACAGGTTGGGAAAAATTAAAACATGGAATATGTCCAGTGTTGAGGAGGAGGGGGAGAAACAGGCCTGGTTATAACTGTTGATGGGAATATAAATTGAAGTAACCCTTTTTGAGGATAATGTAAGTTAATGTCTTAATCAAAATTTCTTTATGTATTTATTTTTCTTGATCAAAACTTAAATGCACACACCTGTTGCTCTAGAAATTTCACCGATGATACACACAAAGTAATGAACACGTGACTTACAGTAACATGGAAGAAATGGAAAACAAACTGAATGTTCATTAATAGGAAAATAGTTACGTCAACTGGGATTTAGCCATTCCATGAAGTTAAGAATGTGATTGATGTGTAGGGCCGCAGAAAGATTGTCAATGTGTATTATCAAGTGAGAGAAGAAAACTATGTGCAATCTATATGAGAAACACACATTCATTCATCTAGAATGTGGTCAGTGCCGGGGACAAGAGTAAGACTAGGAGAACAGGAACACTCCCTTGGGTGGTGGTAGAATTTTTTTAAACTACCATTTAAGATTTTTTATTTCTGTTGCTTGATTTTAAGCTCTGTAAAGGATGGAAGCCTGGTTTTCCTGTTGGTAGTTAACCCAGACAGCACACTGGTGTTCAATAAATATATGGTGAATGAAAAGAATGAATGACACTTAAAAACTATAATGGAAACCATCAGGGATATGAAAAAGCTTTTCCACTAAGGATGTTTGCTGCAGTGTGAATTATCAAAACAAAAAGTCCAAAGCACATAGGTATTAGATATAATGCCATTAAAATAATATTTCAAGAAATGGAAAAGTGGGGGCACCTGGGTGGCTCAGTGGGTTAAGCCTCTGCCTTCAGCTCAGGTCATGGTCTCAGGGTCCTGGGATTGAGCCCTGCATCGGGCTCTATGCTCAGCAGGGGGCCTGCTTCCCCCTCCCTCTCTGCCTGCCTCTCTGCATACTTATGATCTCTCTCTCTCTCTGTCAAGTAAATAAATAAAATCTTAAAAAAAAAAAAGAAATGGAAAAGTGTTCAGAATATCCTAACAAGCCAAAATAGAAAGCTATAAGTCAGCATGTAAAATATTGTAAGCATATATAAATGTTTATATATTCAGAGAAAAAATACTGGAAGGACATACACCAAAAAATTTATGGTAGGTGTATCTGGGTGATTGTTTATGGATAACTTTTAGTTTCTTCTTATCCTCACCCTCTTCGAGTTATGGAATGATCACACATTACTTCTCTAAATAGAAAAAAAAGTTTTGTAAAAAATAATCTCCTGAAATATAACTTTGCAGTTAAGATTTTTGAAAGGTTTCTGAATGCCTCTATAAGCAGCCCTTGACTTACAGATGTTGCTTCTGTGTATTTGACTACAATATCTAACTTGCCAGTCCATATCTTAGCCATTGATACCTCAAAACTCCTTTCTGTGTGTTAAATTGAGATTTTTAAATACTAAAGAACATTTTGAGCAATTACAGTTTAACCCTCAGGGAAGGGAATTACCCTTATAAGATATTAATTTATTACCTAGCTTTTGTACATTTGAATTCCATACATGTTTTCAGGAAAAAATTGTATTTGAGAGTAGGGGACTGTCTATTTCTTATCCTCTTTTAGTGCCTGATATACTTTGTGACCCTTATTCAGAGAGAAGCAGATGGCTGACAAACTTCTAGTGGTTCCTCTCATGCTTATGATGCGTATGAGGTCCATTTAATCATTGGGACCTTCTTGAAGCTACAGATGTTCCTTCGGTCTTCTGTCTCTGAGTTCCAAAGAAAGACGTGGATATTCTAGAAAATATACCAGCTCAAACCAGAGTCTTCTCCTAGCTGAGATTTTGGAGGTAAGAAGTTGGGTGGCAAATAGTTAGCTGGCACTGGAGGCTGGGCTTCTAGGGAGGAGGCTTTGTCTACCACGGTGATTGCGGGGTTATAGCTGTGTAATCACATCATTAACAGTCATCCGATATTATTGAAAACAAAGTTATTATTATGATACTTTAACAGTCTCAAGCCTGAAAACCACTCATAGTCTAATTCAATAAATAAGCTACTTAAGTATAGAAAGTCACAAGGAAGAACAGATTTTGTGTCGTATTAGCAAATTTGATTTTCATTAATGCAAGATGAATGTCTTCTATGAGACACTTTCATATCATATTAATGACATGATAGCAAACAGCATTCACGGGTTGCTAGGCAACACGAAGACCTTCTAATGATCTTCTCTGTACTCGAGAGGCCACAGAGGGAAGATGCCAGAGGTCTGAGGATATCTCCCATTTCTTGGCAACTGTTTCTGCTAGAAGACCATTGTGGGGCTGGAAGCGAAGGGAATTCATGATGCCATTTACCATGGCAAATACACCTCTTCACTCTTCCCTCCTTTTCATTGCCTTACTGTGTGGGAGAGCATGAACTGAGACCCGGGGTCAAATATAAGAGGTCAAGAGTTCTCAAACCATATGCCTTCCCTCTAGTTAGGGATGCAACAGGCTGCTGTGACACCAGGACAAGAAATATAGTGAACAACTTGAGGGTTGTTTGTCAAGCCATAGTTTGTTGTGGTCGGCTCCACTCTTTGCTGGTCCCTACCTCCCTGGGGGGATAGATGCCAAGCTGTCGTGCTGTGAGCTCATGATTCCATGTAGCAGGGACAGTCCTCTGATCCAAGCATTGAATACTGATGTGCAACAATCACACCCAAGTTTAGTGGCAAGAGGCAAGAGCCATTTTATTATGCTCATGGTGGCTTGGCTCTGCTCTGTGACTGTAGGGGCTTCAGATGGGAAGATACATGCCTAGGGAGCCACTCAGATGAATGGGGCTGGAATCATCTGAAGGCTTCTTCACTCACATGTCTGGCACCTGGGCTGGGATGACTTGAAGGCTTGGCTCAGCTGGAACTTTTGCTAGAGTGTCTGCATGGTCTTTCCACATAGCTTGGGCTTCCTCAAAACATGGTAGCCCCACAATGGTTGGGCTTCTTATAGGACAGGTCAGGATGTTCCAGAAAACAAAGCCAGAAACTGTCTAGCCTTCTATACCTCAGCCTCTGAAGTCACACAGCCTCACTCCTGCCATACTCCATTGGTCAGAACCATCACAAGCTTGCCCAGACTCAAGGGAAGGGGACGTAGACCCTACATTCTCTATGGGAGGCATGCCAAATAATCTGCATAGTGTGAAACTGGCTCACCAAGCCATGCCCATCAATCACTCTCCAGGAAATCTGGAGTTGGGATGGAGACGCATGGTTCATCTGCGGGTTTGGGATTTGTAGCATGTAACATGGGAGGTGAGGTGCAAGCCGAGAAGTGTCCACAGCTTGATTACTAGCTGCCTTGTCCCTCCTGACTCTGGTTCCTTCTCAAGGCCCAGCCATATCTCTGCCCTTTGTTCCTGTGAGATATAACCATGAATCCTTAAAACGAATTCTTGTTTTTAGCTTAAATCTAGCTTTGTTTGTTTTCTGTTGCTTGCAACATAAGATCCTAAGTCACACAATCAGCTGATTTCCTCAAGTGATTACTGATAAATGTGATTGCTGGTATATACACGTTATAAATTCTTATTTATTAATTCCAGGCACACCTATTGACTTCTTGTTATGCAAATGAGGATTTATCTTTTTAAACACAGGCCCTTCCTCCTCTCTATCCTGAATTTCCCAAAGAGTTTGTATTGCAATTTTTGGTTAAATAGTATCTGTGACAATATTAATAATACAAATATTGTTTGCAGATAGAAAACTTTTTGCTTTTCTTGGAAATAATAAATGTCCTGTTTTTTGGGTTGGTTTGTTTTTCTTAGCTTTCAATGTATCTAGCACATTTTTCCTCCAAGATGTTCTGGCAGTTCTCTAAAATGCCCCTTAATATTATCTTCCACATAAACATATCAAATAATAAAAATAATTGATTTTTTTCCCCTAGGATCCTTCCTTCATTGCTCCTGACTACCTTAGCCTGGTTGTCTCCTGGATCCATCGAAACTGCCCTACTCTTCTCCAGTGGTTGAGTCCCTGCTTTACTCCTTTTTAGTTTACAACTTTGGTTGCTTTTAAAAAAATGACACTTCATTATGCAGAATTTTAAAATACATTTTAAATGAAATTTTAAAGACTGTTTTTTTTTTCTTTTTATTTATTTGTCAGAGGGAGAGAGGGAGAGTGAGCAAGCACAGGCAGACAGAGTGGCAGGCAGAGGCAGAGGGAGAAGCAGGCTCCCTGCCGAGTAAGGAGCCCGATGTGGGACTCGATCCCAGGATCCCAGACACTGGGATCATGACCTGAGCCGAAGGCAGCTGCTTAACCAACTGAGCCACCCAGGCGTCCCTTAAAGACTGTTTTAAAGGCAATTTTAAAATGTGCTCAAGGGCATTATGTTAAGCAAAATAAGTCAGAGAAAGACAAATACCAACCATACAGTCTCTTTTTATATGAGATCTCAAAACAAAACGAAACAAGACAAGACATTAAGCTCATTGATATAGAGAACATATTGATGGTGGCCAGAGGTGGGGGACAAGAGGTGGGAGAAATGAGTGAACAGCTTTTGGGTTTGATTTAAATAATTGTTTTTAAAAATGAAAAATAAAATATTTAAATTGGAAGGATAGTTTACTAAAAAATTTTAAAATTACAGAAAAAGAAGACTAGCATGCTCAACTCCCTCCCTTTACCCATCACCCAGTCCCAATAGCTACCAACCCATGGCCACTCTTATGTCACCTCTAGCTCTACATATTCTTATTCCTCCTGGGTTACTTTAAAGCATATCCCAGATATTTTAATATGTATCTCTCTAAAAGACAAGGTTTCTGTTTTTAAAATATATATAACTGCAACATGGTCTTTACATGTAAAGAATTAATAATTCCTTAACATCATCAAATATCCAGTGTTCAGAGTTTAAGTAAAGTCAGAAATGACATAATTTCTTTTTATAGCTTATTTGGCTCAGGGTCAAAATGAGTTGATATGTTTTTAAAATCTCTTTTAATTCATAAGCCCCAGCCCTCCAACTTGGTTTCATTTCTCAAAATTTATTTGTCAAAGGGCTCGGGCTCTTTACCATACTCTGAATTTTGTGGACTGCAGCTCCATGGTATTATTTAACATGTTCCTCTGTCTCCTCTATTTCCCACAGCTTGGTGGTGGGTCTAAGGTCCTGAGCAGATTCAGGTTCAATTTTTTTTCAAGGTGGCGCTTCCCCACCATGAAGCACATAGTATCTGGTTGTCTCTTTCTCTGTTTCAACACTTCTTCCCTTTAACCCGCTAGGAGTTGCAAAACCATGATGCTCTAATTACCCCATTCCTTCTTAATTTATGAGCAGCAATAGTTCTATCCCTTTGGCACTTCCTTGATGGGTGGCCATAGAATTATTGTTTGAAATTATTTCCTTTCAGAAGTTTGAAGACATTGCCCCGTTAGCTGTCAGGTTCTGAGGCTATTGAAAAGCCTGATGTCATTTTGATTCTAGTTCCTTTTAAATGTGTCTAGGGACACTATTTCTTTTCTGGATTTGGAGAGCTTCTCATTACCTTTGCTGTTCTTGAATTTCCTGCTAGAATCCCTTTGGGCTATTGGTCATTTATTGGGGATTTTTCGACCTGGAGATTGATATCTTTCAGTTCTGGGAATTCTTCCTTCTCTTATGCCTTTAAAAGACACCTACACACTGTTTTCTCTGCTCTCGCTTTTTGGAATTCTCTCTAGTTAAATAGAGGGCCTTGTTTTCTTTTTCATGACATTTCCTTGACTATCTGTCAATACCTCTGTTCCTCGTGGCCACCATTCTGGAAACAGGGTAGGAGAAGCAGACTAGGGACTTTGCCAGTAGTACTGGGGCTCTCACTCAATTTCTTCTCCTTTTAGCCCCACACCTCATACTTTCCTTCTGTTGGATCTGGTGTCCCCACATCTGGAGTCTGTCCAGGTCACATGTTCCAGAGAAAAACCTCCTGTTCCCTACAGGGAGGAGAGAGGGAGGAGCAGTTGCTTGGCTCTTACAGGAAGGAGAGAAGACTGGCAGAGGGGCCATCTTATTTACTTTAAGTCTGCCTTGTTTTCACCTCATGCCTCTTCTCAGCCTCTGTCATCTTTCATAGCTCCCAGGGTTCCCTCTATAGACACTGCTACTGTAGTTTTCTCTGCTTTGCTCCAGCAACCTTCACAAAATCTGTCGTCATCTCTCATTCACTGGCAACTCCTTTCCAGTTTTATTTCTCCTTATGGGTAGATTTATATATTTCTTTTCTTGTTTCATTCTCATCTTATGGAAGTTTCATGAGGGAGAGGAGGTAAATGTGTATGTTCAGTCTGCCATACTTAACCAGAAGACCCTAAATTATTTTTCAATACATTCCTAAATAGGGAGTCTTTTCCCCAACCTTTGATCTAAATTTAACCTAGTGGAATCCTAATTCTGAGACAAGTTTATTGGAAACTCTCTCCAGATCAGCCTGAGTTCTTTGTTCCCATGGATTTGGGGGCTTTAGGCATAATAAAAAAAGCTGTGTTCATGATTTTCATCAATTTTGTTATTCTAGTGTGTTCCCTGTCCTCCCAAGGAAGCAGAGCCTCAGGCAAGGATTAAGTGTTAATGTTTTATTTGGGAAGTACAACCCACAAACAGCCAGAGTAAAAGGAAGAGCAATTGAAGTAGTGAAAGACAGGGAACAACACAGGATTATGACTGCTGTTCCAGACTAAGGACACCTACTTAGCCCTGCAGGATGTCTCTGGACGGGCTATATGGAGAAACTGGATCCTGAGACAGTCTATCAGGACCAAAGAAAGGGAATTTATCTTCTCTGGCTCCCTCCTCTCCACGGAGAATTAGGCTCCTGCACTTCTGCCTTGCATCACACAGCCTCTTTGACAGTTGCTTGGGAAACAGATCCTATGGCCTATGGCATAGGTATTTATTTAAGTCCAGAAGTGGAAGGAGGAGCTGGAACTCTCAGGGGAACTAGTGAGGCTGGGAGAGTCTAAGGTTGTGGGCCTGAGGGCTGGGACATGGCCAGGCTGATGGTCTGAATTGGGCTCATTGTAGGAGCCAGACCGTTCTGAGTTCTCTCCAGGAATGTTTCAAAGTGGCACCAGGAAAGAGAGGCCCCCTACTCTCTAAATACCAAGTTATGAGGTGCACAAGCCTGGGGCTTCCCATCACTTTCACCCTAGGAAGATGACAGTCTGAGAGAAGGAAGGCAAAAAGTAGGGACAAGAAGCCGAATTTTGGTGGGGTTTCAAATCCTGGCTCTGGTCCTACCAGCCCCTCGCTTGGTGCAGTTCTGCAGGACATTCTAGTCTTTCCTGGGATATCACTTAGTCTGAGCTGGTCTCCCATCACCCGCAGACAGAAGTTCCCAAATGACGGTTAGGATCAGGAAGAATATGAAGAAAGCCTTTTTAAGAATCCTTTTCTCCAATAGCAGTTTGAAATAGATTACATATTTTTTACCTCTGATTAAAACTGCTTTTCCACTTCAAATAGCTTCCTATCTAGAGGGCTATGGGGATGGGGGAGGGGACCTGTTGCCATAAAGGGCTGGGTTAGCACTCTGGCCCGGGCATAATTGGAGAAATCAGGGTGGGGTTCTATTAGTTTATCTAGTAAACCCTTGCCAGGACCCCAGCAGCCTTGGACCCTGCATCTGGAAAGGCCCACTCGCAGATCTGTCCAGAGGGCAATAACTGACCCAATGAACATCCTCCAAGGGTGCACCATGGAGGGTTCAATTCAGGGGTCTGGCAAGCCCGGCAGATTGCTGGTAGAGAGTCTGTGTTAATATCTTGAATGAATCCTAGCTTTGTTCAATTATCGCGTGCAGGAAGCCTACAGCTTGCAGGCGCCGCTTGTCAGCTGGGGCTGCTGGTGGCTGGGAACTAATCATTAAGCCTGCCACAGAGCAGACAGGCCGCCTCCCAGCAGCCTCGCGGCCTCCAGCATGGTGTATATTTTCCTATTTCACTTGGATTTGCTCCTAATGATTGAACTATAGATTATTAATGCTGCGAGCCTCCGGGAGCCCAGCGTGACTGTGCAGGGCTCTATTCTGCCCTCGGAGCCTGAGGCACGTAGCCTGGCCTGGCAGACAGCGCGCCCGCAGCTGTCCGAGCCGCTGGGGCCAAGCCGGTGCCGTGGGATCCGACCCCCACCTCCTATTAGCAGCGGCGGGGGCATCTTTGGTGGCACTTGGTGCTCTCTTCTCCCCAAATTACCAGAAAGAGGGAATAATAAGTCACAATACACAGCTCAGTTTGCTGGGTGGGTGACAGAGTGTGTCCATGGAGGGAAGGAAAAGCGACTGGGGCCCTGCTGGGGCTCTGCCATCTGTTACTCTGCAGAGTTGTCGCGAGCGGGTACGGGAAACCGCTGGGCAGCGCACGCAGAGCCAGGTTTGGGAGTGCACGGGGCCTGCAGCGGTACAAACCCCAGGGCTTTAGGAGCTCAGCCTGGGTACCGGGGGTGGAGCAGCTCCTCTAGGGCAGACTCTGAGCTGCATAGTTCCTGCTCCTCCCCAAGAAGCGGTTCTGAGCTCCCTTTCACAGGTAAGGGAAACGGAGCTTGGAGGAACGGAGTGACCTGGTGTGCAAGGCAGCACGGGTAGGCGAGGCCTCGCTGGGTGTTTCTGCGGAGGATACACTCTCCTCCCGCCTGTTGGCACCGCCCAGTGAGAACCAGGAGAGTCCCTTTAGGCCGCAGCAAGGAACCTGAGGCTGGTATGAGGGCAGGAGCAGGGGCTGAACGAAGGACTAGCTGACACGGAGGTCATTCCCTGCGTGGCGGAGCTGGAGTGTGGGACGAGAACGTGGCCCGCCGCTGCTGGAAGGAGCGCAATCTTCTGCCTGAGTGGATGGCAGCCCAGTGAGCTGTGAGGAGAGGAAGCCGCACCAAACTTGGGGTGTAAGTCTGTTTTAGTTTGCTCAGGCCGTCACAACAAAATACCACAGACTAGTGTATTTCTCAAAGTTCTGGAGGCTGGAAGGTCAAGATCAGCGTGCCATGGTTTCCAGGTTTCGATGGTTGTCAGTTTCTGGAAAGATTTCTCCTGGTTTGCAGGTGGCTGTTTTCTCACTGTGTCCTCATGTGAAGGAGAGAGAGATCTCTCTTTTCCCTTTCTTGTAAGTCCACAGACCTATCAAATAAGTCCTATCAAATGTAAGTCCTATCAAAATAAGGGCTTGTGACCCTCATTTAACCTTAATTACCTCCTAAAGACCCTATTTCTGGACAGTCACATTGGGGATTAGGGTTCTACATATCAGTGCTGGGGAACACAATTTAGTCCATAGCACTGGGGTTATAATGGGGTTATCAACCGGGAGTGTAAACTAACAGAGAAGTTAAAACAGGGTAAGAATAGAAATGACTCAGGGATGGTGGCCGGGGGTGGATATGGTGGTCTATGTAATATGAGGGGGGTGTTATGCCATGTATTAGGTTGGAGGTGTTATAAAGAGGTAATAAATGTGTTCTAAATTGTGAAAAAAATTTTCAGTACTTTGAAGGTGTTGCTCCACTGACTTCTCACTTGCATTGTTTCTGATGAGGAATCTGTTGTCATTCTTATTTTATTTTATTTTTATTTTTGTTACAATTTTATTTATTTATTTGACACAGAGAGAGAATGCACAAGAAGGCAGAGTGTCAAGCAGAGGGACGGGGAGAAGAAGACTCTCCACTGAGCAGGGAGCCCAATATGGGACTTGATCCAGGACCCTGGGATCATGACCCAAGCCAAAGGCAGACACTTAACCACTGAGCCACCCAGGCTCCCCAGTCATTCTTATTTTTATTCTCGTTTTCTCTTTTTGCTTAAGACTTTCTCTTCAACATTGGTTTTAAGCAAATTTGTGACATGCTTTCATGTAATGTTTTTCATGCTTGAGATTCATTGAGTTTCTTGGATTTGTGGGTTTATAGTTTATATCAAACTTGAAAAAAAATGGTCATTATGTCTTCAGGCCACATGAAGTTGTCCTATAGCTCACTGACATTCTACTCTTTGTTTTAAATTCTCATTTTCTCTTTGCATTATCATTTTGGGTAGTTTCAACTGTTATATATTTAAGTTCACTAATCTTTTCTTCAGCAAGGTCTAACCTTCATTAATCCCATCCAAGATAGTTTTTCATCTCAGACATTATAGTTTTTGTGTCTAGAAGTTTGATTTGGGTCTTGCAGATACCTTCTACATCTCTAATTAACTTTTTTTAAAAAAATTATTTATTTGTTAGAGAGCGAGCGAGCACAGGCAGACAGAGTGGCAGGCAGAGGCAGAGGGAGAAGCAGGCTCCCCGCCGAGCAAGGAGCCCGATGTGGGACTCGATCCCAGGACGCTGGGATCATGACCTGAGCCGAAGGCAGCCGCTTAACCAACTGAGCCACCCAGGCGTCCCTCTAATTAACTTTTTTAATATGTGGAATACAACTACAGTGATTTTGAACATGCTCGTCTGCTAATTCTGACATTTGGGTCAGTTGTGGATTGGTTTTAATTGATTCACATTTCTCTTCATGATGGGCTGTATTTTCCTGCTTCTTTGGAGGCCTACTGGTTTTTCTCACTACTGAGGGGAGACCATAGTGTGTACTCCATCCACTGCCCCATGAATCTGGAGCTTCTTCAAGCTGGCTGGTTGGAGTAGATACTCTTCCCAGCCCTGTGTGAGCACCAGGCACCGTGACCTTTAATCCCTTTGAGCTGATACTTTCCTGACCTTGAGTAGTTTCCTCACCTGCAAACACTGAGTGCTCAACTGGATTCTTTAGGGGAGCCTTCTGCAGATCTCCGTGGTTGTCTGTCTGCAGGTCTCTTCTCCCCAGAACCCTGTGCTGATAACTCTATTAGCCTTGGCCACCACCTACCACCCCCAAATTCACAGCTCCATTCCTCAATGCAGGGGGTCAACTGGCTTCCATCCTTTGCCCTTGGCCTCAAAACTCTCTCAAGGAAGCAAGCGGGATCGAATGAGGGCATACCTTATTTGTTTCCAGTCTCTCAGATTTCACTGTCCTTCACTGCCTTATATCTAATATCCTTTATTTAATGCTTTCCTTTAAAACATTTTGTGCAGTTTTTAGTTGTTTCGAGAGAGGGTAAATCTACTCCCCCCCCCCAATTTTTAAATTTTATTTTATCTTTTTACATTACGTTATTTGAGTATAAATATTTTTTTTTAAATGAAATGCTACAACATCTGCTCCTAGGATTTTGGATAAGGGTTTGTTGGCCTGTATATAATTAGGGCACAGTTCATCCTTATTGATAATAGACGTAAACCCAAATTTTAAGTAGTCTTCTTGATGATAGTTTTGCATTTGGGGGACTGATTTCTGGTAATCTTGATTAGCCAGCTATTGGAGATAATGTGACTAGCTCAGCCAGCTGCATCTCAGACCCTTTGTAGCATGAATTATCCATAATATCACAGGCAGGAAAATGAAAGACTACATTTCTCAGACTCTGGAAATAAGGATTCTATATGGAACTGAATCTGCAATCTGGGTTCTACATGGGACAAAGCTTCCTCCAAAGAGACACCTTCATGCAAGACTTGGAAGGTGGATGTGAATGTCTCCACTGAGATGGAGACCCTGCTTCCACTGTTTTCCTTGCTTTTCTGTTAAGCCTGGTCATGGTATTGTCTGGCACTGGCTGTAGCAGAATCTTATAGGCAGCAAGAGGCAGGACTTAGGGTACCCATTTTGCTGGTGTGGCCTGTGGCAGAGAGGTGTCACAGAGTCGGTCCTCACTGTGGCAAAGGTCAGCCAGGTATGCAAAGCCATTTTCTAACATTTTCCTGGGAGTCAGATTAAAGCCTTCAGCTCATTCAAGGAATTTTAATAAACTACTCATGACTAGTAGTACCTCATTTCCTGTTTGAACTAGTCAGAGAGGATTCTATTGTCTGCAACTGAGTTCTGCTAGATTAATCATCATACATACTCCTAATGAGGCTGGTAAAGAGCCTATCTGAGGAGTAGGAGACATTGGCTCTGCCACTGTCTCACTCATGCATGCTTTGTGAGGATTTTAAACCTGTAGTTTCTTGGAGGAGTCCTTTAAATGATCGTGCCCATTTTGCAGAAGTTAGTTTAGTTAAAACCATAGAGTATCTATAAATCCACAGAACAGATACACAAAAGCTACAGTACATTCCAAAGTTCACTTATAAGGTTGATCCCTCTTTGCTGTGACATCCCCCTGCAACCCTGGATATGTTGAGTGCCTGTAGGACCCACTCTCTCTGTTTTTCATCTGGCCCAAGAAGATGCCAGTATCTATGCTTCAAATACTAATAAAGTTTGATGCCTCTCTATTTTCTTAATAAAAATACAAATAGAGGTTCTAATATTTCTTTCCTGCACACATGAATTATCCTGGGCATCTCCTGCAGTATTTTGTAGAAGAGAAAAATTATTCTCATGTTCCAAGCAGGTGCTTTCTCTAAATGATGTCACAGAACAACAGAGAACACACCCTTTTGTCCCTGTATAAATGGAATGCAACTGAGAGTCAAGGGCTATAGTTCCACTGTTATTGATGCCAGTCTCTTGGTTGTGACTGATGGTGAGCCCTGCCAATCTGAGTTTTTCATTTATGAGGTGAATGTATTGGTCTGTGGTTAAGGTCCTTCCTAGCACCTACTTCCAAAAGACGCCAGTCATACTGTTCATGAACTTGCTGCAGGTCTTCATTCTAGGAGCAAATCTTCTCATCTAAAATAGCTTAATCATCCATAATATGCTCTAAGTAGTGAGATTAGGATGGGTTTTGTATTCCTGTTAGCTCTTAAAATATTTTTCTAAATTTCCTATAATAAGCATGTATTGTTTTTGTAATGGAAAATACTAAAAAAAAACAACACCAAATATGTACAAAATAATCCTCAAAAAGAAACATAAAAAGATCCAGGCTTAGGAGGAAAAGAATGAGAATGTTTCATGCATGATAACTCCATGCCGGCCAGTTGGCTTCAAAGCATCTTTTTGCAATTGTTAGTTTGCCATAAAAAATTCAAGCAGACAGGCCAGTTTCTTCTCATGGTTCAGTAGAGTGAAAACGTGATTTCTGAAATGTATTTATTTTAACAATTCCAATAACAATAGAACAACTCAGTTGCTTCCTGGAGCTTGGTAAAGAGGTATTTATACTAAAGCAATTTAGTAAACTTGTAGATAACCATTGGCTTATCACCTATTAATTTAAACTCATAAATAATAACCTTCAACCCACATGCTGACAGATGAGAAGGAGGAAGAAAATCTAGAAAGAACTTTAACTTCTGCAGCAAAATTTTGAAAAGTGATATTGCAAAGATGCTCAGAGGGACAAAAGTCAGTTCTGAACATACTGGTCACATCCCCTGAACCCCAAGCCAAGACCTGCAATCTGACAACAGGAGAGGATGTTAGTTATTGAGGCTGCCATGCATAACTGGTGAGGAAGTGGCAGGCTGGTTGGGGTTCAGCCAGTTAGGCTGTACACAAACATAAATGGGTAGGAAGGACATATGTGGTGCCTCTTGCCTTGCCTACACTGTGACCAAATATGCCGGAGAGCTTGCCTGCTCTGCCCCTTCTCCCACTCTCCCCTCTCTCTCCATCTGTTCACCTTTGGCATGTGATCTGGGGGTAATTTTCTTCCCAGGTGACCCCACAAAGCAGGTATAGACAGAAATTACTTCCTCCTTCTACCCACTGGGACTTCACCTGAACACCTACCTATTAGTACCATATCTGCACATCAGGGACTCACAACCAAATGGGGCTGGTGATTAGCATTTTAGGAAAGGGTTTCCATAGATAGGCCCAACACCGCCCATTACAAATTCCATGAATGTGACTGGTCTATAGCAGCACTGTTCAAGAGAACTTTTCACAATGATGTCAATCATCTATGGTGTGTTGTGCAGTGCGGTAGCCACTAGCCATGTGTAGATGTTGAGCCTGTGAAACGTGGCAAGTGTGACTGTAATACTGAACTTTTAATTTTATTTAATATTTCTATTTATAAAATCTCAACTGTCACATCTGACAATTAGCTATCATTTGGACAATGCACATCTAAGGTGTTCGTAACTGTAGACAATGTGTGAATTTTCCAGAGCAATTTTCTTAACTGTATGTTAGATTCTAGACCTCCTTTATAAGCCAGATAGTTCAGTTTCAACTTAAAATGATATTCTAAACCTACTTGGTTGCTTTTGGTGCCAGTGGTTTGAAATGAAATGTCTTCAAGTGTTGCTTGATCCATTCCTCCACTGTAAAGTACCCTGGGAGGTATGCTATTGAGTCTAGTCTTCATACATTACTGATTGAATTACTGATTGAAAGCACCTGATTTCACACTTATTTAATTCTTGATAATGACCTCTCCCTGAGTACTTTTTTTTCCCTCAGAGTATGACTCTGAAAAAAAAAAAAAAGATGTGAAATCTCGTAGGTACCTCCAAATACATAATTAAAAAAATAAAATACAGCAAGTGCCTATATTAATGCATTCTGAAAACATTCATTAACTTTGAATTTTTGAAAGAAGCACTAAATTTTCCTAAATTTGTATTAATTTTGGAGGGAGAAGAAATATTGCATAAAAGCCTGAAAATGTCTTCCATTCCATAAAAGCTAATATGGACTTGTAGCAAACATGACCACTTGAGCTAAAGTAATTACAACACTTTACATCTTTTGAATACTTTTACATCATCATCTACTTTTACCTTGTGATGTGGGAAAATTTATCATAAATTATATCACCACTTCATAGATGAGGAAATTGATGCTCAGTGAGGTAAGAAGGCTTGCCCCAAATTCACAAAGTTAATAAGCAACAATGCAGGAATTGAACCCTCTGTTTTAGCCTAGTGTCCTCTGCATTTTAAGGAAAGAGAATAATTCACTTTTTAACACTTTCGAACTAAATTCTCTTAGATATACCAAGAGTATACAGGTACAGCATGACAAAGATGGCGCCCAGCATAACAAGTATGGAGGTGGGGGCTACAGATAACCTGCTAGTGGCTGCAGTGGTCTTGCCACAAGATGTTTCCTTGTTTTCTTAAATCTTGGCGAAAAGTTTGAATTCTTAAATAACATTGTAGATCGGTCCAATAGACATATATGTGAGTTATGTCTTACACTTTACATGATTTATTCATGTACAGTTCACATGCAGCACAGTCTTTTGGGATGCAGGGTCATCCCTGCACTGAAATTGTCTCCTCAGGTATTAATACGTAATTTAAACATACAAATTTCCTTTCAGATAGTGAAAACACTGGTTTTCTTTTATAGTATGAAGACTATCAGGTTACTCTCTTTTATGAGGTAATAATGCCCCACTTGGAAGGGGTGATACAAGGACTATGGGAGTTCACGTTGGATAAAGTGGGTAGAGAGATCTGGTGAAGAGTGATCCATTAATCAATGTGAGTTCTTTTCTCTTGGGTTGCTAACTAGGAGTGGACTTGCTGAATCCTGTGGTAAGAAACTAGGTCATAATGTGAGATACTGGCAGTTCTCTAAAAAATAGATATGCCAGTTTACATCTCTGCTAGGAAAATGGAGGTTCCAGTTTCTCCACATCTTCACCATCACTTGGTTGTTGTCAGTTTTTTGTTTTTTGGTGGTCTTTTTTGTTGTTGTTGTTGTTGTTTGTTTGTTTTTTAGCCATTCTAGTGGGTATACAATGATTCCCAGTTTTATAGTTATAGGATTCTCCAGGAGATGAAGCAGAGGGAGGTGAGGGCAACAATGGAAGTAAAGGGATTATTAAAAATCTGTCCCTCGGTATCATCCTGCTTTCTCATCCTGAGCCTGTCCTCAGGACCCACAACATGTTTTCCCTAGAAATACTTTTTTAAACCCCTAACATTCTTTTTTCCCCCACACATGGGCTGAAATATAGTGAACACCTGATTCTAAAGTGCAGTCGTAGGTAGCTAGGCTAAGTAAATCCATGCATTCACTCTTTAAACCTTCATTTTAGCTAGTTTGAGGTAGCTTTTTACTTTCTCCCACACCAAATTCTTTTATTATTATTATTTTTATTAACATATAATGTATTATTTGCCCCAGGGGTACAGGTCTGTGAATCATCAGGCTTACACATTTCCCAGCACCTACCATACAAAGATTTGTAAATGAATTTTTAAACAGCATTATTCATCATAGTTAAAAACTGGAAACAATCCAAATGTCCCATCCACTGGCAAACAATAAGTAAAATCTACATATTCATGCAATGGAATACTACTCAGTAATAAAAAGGAAAAGATAATGCCACAGCATGGATGAACCTCAAAGACAGTATGCTGGGTGCAAGAGGCCCTACACGAGGTATGACTCCGTTTATATAATGTTTCTAGAGAAAGCAGATCAGCGGTTGCCTTGGATAGGAGCAGGAGTGGGGATGACTGCAACAGCCATGAAGGAACCTTCTAGGGTGATGAAGATAGTCTAAAACTGGACTGTATTATTGGTTGGACAATTGCACAAATTTACTAAAACTACTGAACTGTATACTTAAAATGGGTGACTTTTATGATCTGTGATTATATTGCAATAAAGCTGCTAAAAAATGAAAAAAATAAATAAATGTGAGTTCCCACCCCTCATCTCCCATGTTAGATTGATGTTAATGGGTACTGAGCCAGCTGGCTTTAAATTCTCATTAATAAAAGCCCTTAACATTAAAAAATATCTTGGCTGCGAGATGGGGTACTCATTTCTCTTCCATTCATTCACAGGCACTATCCTCAGGCAAAGATTCTTACCAACATGAATAAGATCGAGGCACTTGAAATAAGAATTTATACCTTCCTATAAAAAACCAAGAACTTTCCCCCTAAGGTCAGGAATAAGACAAGGTTGTCCACTCCCATCACTTCTATTCAATATAGTACTGGAAGTCCTAGCCACAACAATCAGACAAGAAAAAGGAATAAAAGGCATCTAAATTGATAAGGAAGAAGTAAAACTTTCACTGTTTAAAGATGACATGATACTATATAGAGAAAATCTTAAACACCTCACCAAAAAAAAAAAAAAAAAAGCACTATTAGAACTGATAAACGAATTCAGTAAAGCCACAGGATACAAAATTAATATACATCTGTTGTATTATTATACTATATATTATGAATATTAAAATACATATGTTGTATTTCTATACACCAATAATGAAGTAGCAGAAAGAAATTAAGAAAACAATCCATTTACAATTGCACCCAAAATAAAAAAATACTTAGGAATAAACTTAACCAAGGAGGCATAAGACTTCTGCTTTGAAAATTATAAAACACTGGTGAAAGAAATTGAAGACGACACAAACAAATGGAAAGATATTCTATGCTTGTGAACTGAGACAACCAATATTGTTAAGATGCCCGTATCACCCAAAGCCATCTACAGATTCAGTGCAATCCCTATCAAAACACTAACATTTTTCATAGAACTATAATTATCCTAAAATTTGTATGGAACCACACAAGACCCCAAATAGCCAAAACAATCTTGAAAAAGAGGAACAAAATGGAAGGTACCACAATCCCAGATTTCAAGATTTAATACAAAGCGGTAGTAATCAAAAGCAGCCAGGTACTGGCACAGACACAGACACATAGACCAATAGAACAGAACAAACAGCCCAGAGATAAATCCACCCTTTTACGATAAGTTAATATACAACAAAGCAGGAAAGACTATCCAATGGGAAAAAGACAGTCTCTTCAACAAATTAGTGCTGGGAAAACTAAACAGCTACATGAAAAAGAATGAAACTGGAGCACTGTCTTACACAGTACACAAAAATAAACTCAGGATGGATTAGAGACCTAAATGTGATACCTGAAAACATAAACTTCCTAGAAGAAAACATAAGCAATAATCTATCTGACATCAGCCATAGAAACATTTTTCTAGTTGTGTCTCTTTTGCCAAAGTAAACAAAAGCAGAATTAAACCACTGGGATTACAGCAAAATAAAAAGCTTTTGCACAATGAACGAAACCATCAGCAAGATTAGAAGGCAACCTACCGAATGGAGGGAGATATATGCACATGATATACCTAATAAGGGATTTGTATCCAAAATATATTTAAAGAATGTATACAACTCAACACCAAAAATAATCCAATTAAAAATGAACAGAGGACATGAACAGACATTTTTACAAATTCATCCAGATGGCTAATAGACACATGAAAAGATGCTTACCATTACGCATCATCAGGGTAATCAGATCAAAACCACAATGAGACATCCCTTCACACCTGTCAAAGTGGCTACAATCAAAAAGTCAAGAAATAAGTGTTGGCAAAAATGTGGAGAAAAAGGAACTCTCATGCACTGTTGGTGGGAATGCAAACCAGTACAGCCCCTGTGGAAAACAGTATGGAGTTCCTCAAGAAATTAAAAATAGAATTATCATGTGAGCCACCAATTACACTATTGGGTGTTTACCCAAAGGAAATGAAAACACTAATTTGAAAAGATATACTCACCCTTACGTTTATTGAAGCATTATTTATGATAGCCAAGATACAGAAGCAACCCAAGTATCCATCTATAGATGAATGAATAAAGATGTAATATACAGCAGAGAGAATATAGTTTCATAATATTATAAAAATGTTGTATGGTGATAGATGCTAACTAAATATATTGTGGGGATGATTTCATAATGCATATAAATATTGAATCACTATGATATACACCTAAAACTAAGAGGATATTGTATGTCAGTTATAATTTGATAAAAAAAACCTCCATACTTTATGCAAAGCTCTACGGTGTTCATTCCTGACTATGAGAATGGGTGTGTTTATTTTTCTTTCACATTATAATTACAGTATCTGAAGGGACTTGTACTGGCTATAATTTTAGGATGGTTCAAACCAATCTTGCTTTTCATCCTCGGAAAGGTTAATTCTACACAAATGTCACAGTAGGAAGGAGGGAGGTGACATATACTAGGGAAAAAAAAAACAAAGTCTTTTAATTAGAGAAATATTACAAATGGAAATGAACATATATTGTGTCACACAGAAGTCGGTCCCCACACTGATCTATACTTCCAGATCTAAGGTTCACCATCTCAGTAACAGGGGATGTTCTAGTATATGGGTTCAGCTTCAAGGCGATGTGATCATATGAGAAACAACATTGGGTAGGAAGCCGCCCGTTAAAGCAAGGGGGACTGGGAATGACTAGTGGAGGAGCCTGGGATGGAGCATGTGAGCATGCCCATTCAAAATCACCTTTCAAAGGGTGGAGAAAAAGATTGTAATTAAATGATCAGGAAGCAAAATGAAGAGAAGAGACTTTGATTTCAGCAAATCATCTGAAAAAGGATTCCTATTTATAAGGTTATCAAATATAACTGGTGGCAGGTGAAATGAAACAGACAAGCAGGAAACAAGAAAGGCGGGAGAGTGACTCGGTAAGTGGCCAACAGAGAAGTCTGCATTTTGGGAGAATAATTATCCAGTATTTTTAGGTACATAGGAAAAAAAAATTGACAAGCTGGAGTGGGCAGTCATATTTCAAGGAATTTTGAGAATTCTGGAAAAATGGGCACCTAGAATTTAGTGTGTGATTTTTCTACTGGACACAACACAAGGCCACTGACTACAGAGGAACAGAAAAGCATTTAAGTCATGATTAAATGACTCCAATTGGAGTCTAATAAGTGAATTAGGAGACCATGTGCATTGGCAGCGTCCCGCTTAACAGCTCCAAAGACAGCGGCTGCACAAGGCAGCTTTCCTAAGGGAGTAACTTCCGGAGCTTCAGAGTTCAAAAGGTAATGGCAGCCTTTTACAGGGCTTCCTCAAAGCCCATTTAGAATATTGTGCACGGCAGCACTTACCCACTAAAAATAGGCCATTCGAGTGTTTGGGGAAGTGTGGAGGGCGGTGGGGCTCGCAGGAGGAGAGGGCTGTGTGAGGGCAGTCTTTGAGAGCGGAGCATGTTAAGATGTGAAAAGAGGTGATTTAATCAAGGTTTATGAGCATCTGATGGGCTCACACAAAGAAGCTAGGGCAAGACCTATTCACACCGCCAGGAAAAAGGATGCTCCAGACCGTTAATTAATATCAGGGGGGAGGGATTCAGTAGGCAAGACCTTGTTTTTGCAGAGCCATCCATAAGTGGGGGAAACGAAGATGGGGTAGTGTGAAGAAAGGAGAGTAGGCACAGGACATGCCTTGTTAAAGCCTGCAACGGACTTCTGGGGAAGTAGCCTCAGCCTCTCTGCCCCTCTTCCCCCTCCAACCCAGGTTCCCATTTTGTGACTTCTCAGCAGCCTCACCAAAGCTCCTCCTGCCCTGTCCCCTCCACCCCGTGTCCCAAAGGAGGCACAGTATCCGCAGGGTGGGAGGGGCTGCTCATTCTAAACACTGTCACAGGACTCAGCGCGCAGGGGTTTGCAAGGTTTGCGTTAGGTGTGGTCTGCTTGCCCAGGACACGCTGCGGGACACAAGCGCTCCTCTCCTTGGGGGAAGAGTACATTCTAGTTACAGGTCTGTTACATGACTTTAAATGTAGACTGGTTCGTAAAGGAACAAATGATAAAAATGGCCTCCCTTCTTTTTCCAAAGTGGTAAGCCAATCAGTTGAATTTATTTCTCTGTCTTAGACACACACACGCACACTCACACGCACACAGCGTCACCAGGGGTGGATCTGTGCTCTTCATTGTTAACGATCTGTCCTGGCATTGCAAGGTGAAAATAAAGAATAAGATCCAAGCCAGCCTGGGACCCAGACCCTCAGCTGTGCTGCCGTCCCATGGCAGCTGTACAGCCGTGCATCGTGGTGGCTGACTGCTCAGCCACCACCAGCACCATGGGATTCCACATGGCTCCAAGCAAGCCCCTCCATGGGCAGCCAGAGCCAGTGCTCATGAGGCCTCGACTGCTCGAGCATCTGCCCCTGTGGCTGCCACTGTTCCTGCTGGCCCTGCCAGTGCCTGCTCTGTCCCAGCCCTTGATGGGGCGAGAATGGGTTGGGGGAAATGAAGGGAAAGGCTCCAGAGAGGTTCTTTGAACCCAAGGAGGAACCTCGTCTTGACATCTCGTCCGTCTTGCAGAAGAGAGTTGCTGGTTGACGGTCAGCCACCATCCCCCCTCCACACACACATACCCCTCACCCCCGGCATGGAGGATGGTGGCCCTAGGCATGGTGGACCGACAATGGCCTGGATTCGAACAAGCGTACTGCCGGAGCTGCTGAGGTCAGGGCAATCATTGGTAATCACGCTGCAGCCAAAATAAGCGAAGCCATTTGCCCTTCCTGCTTGCAAAAAGCCTTGCCAGGCTGTCTGACAACAGACAGGGCAGGCGGTGGTGGGCCAAGAATTAGCATCGGGGCCTGGCAGCATTTCATGGCACTTGAGAAGAATGTGGCCGCAGCTGCACGTACATGCTAATGCACGTGTGGGAGGGCCTGACAAGGCCAATGGCCTCAGTCCGTCACTTGACCATGAGCAGTGACCTCTGCTGATCAGCCACTATCTTGCCGCCCTCCTTGCTTCTTTCTTACAGATGGCAGTTGGCACAACCAGATATGGCCCGTCCTAGTGTTGTCTCATTTTGCCATCCCAAATATTCACTCTTAGCAAATCAAATTAACTTTTAAAATTATTACTATCATCAGTCAACAGCTGCGCCCCAACCAGCGGTCCCAAGCTTACAGAGTCTGTCTGTGTCAGCACCACCTTCCTCTCGGGGAAAAACAAACCAACAAGGGCTTTTGAATTTGGTCAAATGTGAAAACATTTTCTTTTCAGAGAAGACTTTTGACATAGGTTCCCCTTCGAGTAAAAATTTTCTTTAACTACTGACTGATTCCCCTCTAATTCAATATTTTGGGGGAGGTTAAAGCAACAATAAAATCTTATATACAAGCTAAGGAACAAATGCATTAATTTTTACAAATACTTGTATTTTTCCTTATTTTAAATAAATATTGGAGTCAAGTCTATAAAGATTTGAGGAGGGAAATCCTTTGATTAAGAAATTTGATACTTAACCAAACTTGATATTATACCTAAATATAGTTTATAATTGGAGGCATATAGAAAAGATCCTCAGCTATGAAAGATTTCAAAAATTAAGTACTCTTGTGGAAAACAATAAAAATCCATGTGTGATAAAAATGCTTAACAAGCCAGTTATAAAAGGAAACTTTTTTATCTTGATAAAGGATATCCACAAAAATATACAGCAAATGTCATACAGTTTATACTGAACACATATATTCCCTCTAAGATTAAGAGTGAGGCAAGGGTGCCGTCTCTCACTACTTCTGTCCTACCTTTTACGTCAAAGCTTAGCCACTGAAGCAAATAAGAAAAAGAAACAAAAGCTACAAAGATTGGAAAAGAGGAAACAAATTGTCATTATTTGCAGATGATATAATTTTCCTGTGTGGAAAATCTAAAACAATATAAAGGAAATGATATGAATAAATGACAGAGTTTAGCAAATTTGTAGAATGTGAAAACATACAAAAAGTGCATTTCTATGTACTATATAGCAGCCATCAATAAGCAAATGCTTATTTACAACAGCAATAAAAATTTAAAATACTTTGGATTATATCAAACAAAAAATTTGCAAGCCATCATGGAGAAAATTTTATATCTTTATTGGAAGATACTAAAGACACCTAAATAAACCAAGACCTATACTATGTTATAGAATAACATATGAGCTTAATATCAAAGATGTCAAATATCAAAAATGTCCATTCCTACTGAACTGATCTAAGGTTCAATGCATTTCTTATCAAACCCAGTGGGGCTTTTCATGGGGCTTCACAAGTGTACTATAAAAACTATCGGAAGAGGGAAGGGACAAGAATACTCAAAACACCCTGAAGAAGATGAACAGATTACATTAAAATTAAGAATTTCATTTTAATTCTATTAACTGACACCATAAAGTGAAAAGACAAGGCTCAAGATGTTAAAAATATATAACCAACATGTATATCCAGAGTGTATAAATGACTCCTGTGAATGAGTAAGAAGACAACTCCCTCCCGCCCCCAAAAATGGACAACTGTCGTAAACGGGTGTTTCCCAGAAACTATCACAAACAGCCCGTGAGCAAATGAAAAGACACTGAGTTGTGTTACTAGTCAGGGCAGGGAAATTAAAACCACAGGAAGATACCTTTTCACATCACCAGAATGACTACATTTTCCAGTCCCAACAGTGCCACAGGTTGACCAGGCTTTGGAGGCATTCTCTGGTACTGTGGGAGGAAGTTTACAGAGACACAACTACCTGGGGAAAATTGCAGCACCACCTAGTACACCCGTGGTGGTGTACTAGGGTGTGGAGACGTTCTCACACGTGAGGTGTGCCCCAAGTGTCCACTGGATTGTTTGTGATGGGAACAAGCCAAACATCAATCAAACAGCCGGATGAGCGGCGACAGTAGTATGAGGGAATATTATACAGCAGCGTAAACAAATGGTGTGAGGGGGGAGTGTTGACTTTTTCTACCTAGCCACGGAACTGATTCAAAAACAAGCAAGAAAAATTAATACACTATTTAGGAATTATGTGGTACACTTCTAGAACAAGGGTTGGCCTGGAGCTTGCTTTGGTATGAAGTTTTATTGGGACACTGACATGTCCATTTGCTTGTGTGTTATCTGTGGCCACACTCATACTACAACAGAAGAACTGAACACTTGTAATGAAATTATATGACCCACAGAGCTGAAAATATTTACTATTTGGCCCTTTATAGAGAAAGTTTGCTGATCCCTGCCTTACTGGAAAGGCAGGGAGTGATTAACCAATCCTCATGACCTCCAAGGACACAGAGCAATGTGATGAGAGAACATTCTCAAGTAAGAAATCCTCTTTTTCTTTATTATTATTATTTTTAACTTTAGAGAGAAAGTGAGCGTGAGCACAGGTGGGAGGGGCAGAGGGAGAAAGAATCTCAAACAGACTTCCTGCTGAGCGAAGAGCCCAACACAGGCTCAATCTCTCAACCTTGAGATCATGGCCTGAGCAGAAATTAAGAGTCGGACACTTAGCCACCTGTGCTACCCAGGTGCTCCCAGGAATTCTTTCTTAAGAACGGTGGGCGTGCCAGGCACCTGGGTGGCTCAGCCAGTTAAAATACTGTCTTTGGCTCAGTTCATGATCTCAGGGTCCTGGGATCAAGCCCCAGTCAGGCACCCTGATCAGTGGGGAGCCTGCTTCTCTCTCTTTCTGCCTCTTCCCATGCTGTGCCCTCTCTCTCTAATACAAACAAATAAAATCTTAAAAAAAAAAAAAGGTGGGAGGGACACAGAATTCTAGTATTATTATCCCTTAAAGTTTACATACATGTTTGATATGCTTTTTTGTTTGTATGATATAGTCTACAGTTTAAACATATTTTTAAAATTATTTATGTATTTATTTGAGAGAGAGAGCATGAGCCGGTGGGGGGGGGGGTGGAGACAGGGTAGGGGAATAGACTCCCCGCTGAGCATGGAACCCAACTCAGGACTCGATCCCAGGACCCTGAGATCAAGACCTAAGCTGAAGGCAGAAGCTTAACTGACTGAGCCACTCAGGTGCCCTGATTTAAACATATTTTTAAGAGGAAAGAGAAATTGCTCCTGATTCTAGCAGTCACCACTTTGGGTATCAAGGACACTGGAATTCTATGACTTATGTCCTACATCCGTATCTGATACTGGCTCTGTCATTATCTTGTTTTGTGCAGAGAAGGAAGTTCTTCTAACTTTTTGAAGCAACGGACTGTCCAGGAATAGCTTTCTACCTTAAGATTCTAGTCCTCCCAGGGGTATAGCATGAGAACATGTCTTAGCATTTGAAAAGACAGAGGCACAAATCACAGAGTCTAACCACCCTGCTGTGCAGAATCCCCTTAACAATGTCTTATACAAGTGGCCTCCCCCTTTGTTTGAGCACATGCTGGGAGGAGGGCTGGGGCCACAAATACCTTATCTGTGGTTGTGAAATTCCCACCAGGACCACGTGCTCCCACATCCTGCTCTCAAATCTCCCTCTTCAATTTCTGACTACTCTCAGCAGCCCCATGTTGAAAGGGACTTGAATATCATCTCATCTGGACCTGGCTGTGGTGTGAAGGCTGTGCTTAGATGCATCTGGGATCCAGGCCTGTGCGTGGCCATGGGGACCACACATGGACACATCAAGAGTCCATGCACTTCTCCATGTGACCCTCACTCTCTTCTGTGCTAGTGGTCAGACACTCTCTTTTATCTTAGAATAAAATTTCTGCCCTTCTAGCCTCTCCCATGGGTTCCCGTTTGGCTTTCTGATGTATCGAAAAACACGTCTCTCATTCACAAGACATTATAAATGTTTGCATCTCTTCTTAGCAAAGTATAATGTTCAACTTACCTGTAGAGATCTGGGATCAGCTTGTCCTTGTACCGATTACACAGGTTGTTGAGAAGTTGCTCATGCTGGCCAAAGAGGCGGATGTAATTGGAGGCAGGGAAAGGCTCTTTCGAAAGGCACGTGATGGTTTCCACCATTTTATACTTGTTGATATGTATCCGGAAGTAAGTCCCATTTTTTGCATTACCTGTTACTATTTCTAAACCCTGGTGGTGGGGGGAGTGTGGGGGGGGGAAATCAGAAAAAACAACATTAGAAACATTTCTGGACTTTGGGAACTTTATCATAGCAATTTATTTTTCATATATAACACACAGGTTGCATCTTATCACACGTTGCAAATGACAGTAATAGATATTGACTAAACTCAACAGAAGCTAACCCTGTGTCCACAACCACGTACCGAACTTAATGACTAAATGTTCCTCGGGATATTTTAAACTGTGATTGCATTGTTCCACATTTCTAAATCAGTTGCTAGGTTACAACCAGGTTCTCTGCTATTCAATACCTTGCACAGCTAATAATACAAGGAACTGGGTTTATTCTCTTCTGTGAGGTGTGTTAAGACTGTTAATTTTAAACATTTTTTTCACAGCCCCGTTTTGAGAAAAACCTCCTAGTCTATGGCGATCGGAAAAAATTTCAGGTTTTTTTTTTAAAGAAGTTTCTGTAAGTAAAAGAAACAAGTGAAAGGTGATTCCCTGCCAGTTAGGTTTAAGGAGGGTCAGCTGTTTGGTCAGGTCCGTTCCCAGGAAGAAGGTTCAAGTTCACAGGAAGGAATTACACATGTACATGCTGTGGGCTACTTTTTAGTTCATAAGTTGTCAAAGGTGAAGAAGCTTTGTGTCTCCTAGAAGCTGGCTAAAACTGCTGCATGAACCCACATGAAAAGGGAAGATGCCGCCTGACAAATCCCATGTCACAATCCCTTTTTCTATTTCAATCCCTAATGTCTATGGACCTACCAACTGGAGACATGCTCCCCACCAGCTCAGGCAACCAAACTGAGAACCATTGGTGGAAAAACATGGGGTTCTGTCGGCGCCAGCGGAACCTGCACTTTGCCCCTAGACTCTGAACTTAGTACATAGTTACATTCAATAAAGCTTTCCTGAGAGCATATAGATTTAAGCTTTTGCTCTGTACTTAAATGTGGCATTTTAGAAATCCAAGGCGAGTTGGACTACACTGATCCCAAACATTTACTTAGTCCTGGACATCCCCTGGGGATTTTGTCTAAACAAGGACACATGGCTTAACCGAACTTTTAAATAAATTGAAACAACTGGTGGATATTTGGGCATCACGTGGCAAAGCCCTGAGGAGGAATCAGCCAACAGAAAGGGCATATACAGTGAGATATACAGGAGGGATGTCAGGTAAACCCTGGGCCAACTCCACATAGATGTGTGAAACTGGGTATCTGGGGGTCAGGGAGAGAGCAGATATATAGCTTAGGAAAGGGGTTGGGTGTGGCACGAGATGGTTGGATACAGACAGGAAATCTACCTCCATAGCAATGCAGAAGGCATCAGCTAACAACAGGACAATGGGACATCCACACAATGGGATGCAACACGTCCAAAAGAATCATTGGTAAACTATATTCCACATCAGGAAAATACATTTACAGTACATTTGATACTATATAAGTATAGTATCAAAAGTTGTATTTTATAACTTATACAGTATCATTCTATTTTTATAAACATACGTGGTATTATTCTATTGTTTTACTGTCAACACTTTAACAGACTGTTCAAATGGTCGATTTCTGTGGTTGACAGACAGGGTCCCTCACTATTAGTGTTTCTCTTTCTGCTCATTTGACTATCTGTTGTTTCTATTTTTAAAAAATGACTATCATTTCTAACATGATAAAAAGTGTTTTTTTTTTAAGATTTTATTTATTTGACAGACAGAGATTACGAGTAGGCAAGAGAGGCAGGCAGGGAGAGAGAGGAGGAAGCAGGCTCTCCGCGGAGCAGAGAGTCTGATGTGGGGCTCAATCCCAGGACCCTGGGATCACGACCTGAGCCGAAAGCAGAGGCTATAAAAAGTTATTTTTAAGTACAGTGGCTATGCTGTGGCAGGGAATCAGACAGGGAGAGAGAGAAAGAGAAATGAAACAAAGTAGAAGGAGCAGGGAGAATGAAGGAAGGAGGGAAAGAGGGGCCTGGAAGGAAGGATTTGGGTGTGGAAGGGTGGGGCTCATCTAGACTCCAGAAGAGTCTGGAAAAGGCCAGGCCTGAGCCACTGGCTTCGGACTGCCTGCTCTCCTTATCTGTATCTGATTATCCCCTCATCCTCTGCTCCTGCTGCAAGTTACTTCTCTAGTTCTAGATGGCCCCACAGACTTTCTTCCATCAGGTATGTTCCTTCAAGTCTTGACTTCTCAGACTGAACAGCAAACACCTCCTAAAGTAGGGCGTGTGACATCACAGGGTCAGCTTTACCTGGCAGCCCATTGGAGCAAAGGCTATATCTGAATTAAATACACCTGGAGCTACGAGAGTGAAGAATGTGCCCGCCATGTGTCTTCCTAAGATTAAATACAAGACTAAAGACCCTTTGAGTTTGGCACTCACAGCTTTAGGGTTAGACTCCCTTCCACCCCAGGGGTGGGAGGCCACCTTTATTCTCAGGAGGGGTGCCTAGGGGGAAAGTCAAGTGAGTCTCTGAGGAGGGGCTTCTTCCTGGCCTCAGGGGTAGGGCAGCTGGGGGGTCCAGGAGAGGGGTCACTGACAACAACTCCATAGATTTAGTGCCAGGTTTCCTCAGGGCTCACTGGAGGGCAGAGTCCACAATCCCACAAAGTCTTGTGGGATTTAAAATTTCTTTAAGCTGAGGAATTAAGGAAAGGAACCCAGGCATCAAAGGGGCATACCTTGTGATCCACCCATATGATGGACTTGGACTTTGCAAAGCATTTCACTTCTGCTCAGGAGGACTCTTTGTTTAGAGGGACTGATTTGGCCAAGGCCAAGCACCTCCACACAAGGGCCACAGTAACTTAGTTGGTGGCATCCTGACACGTGTTTGCAGAGCTGGGCCACGTTGTTCCACAGAAGGGGGATACAGTCAGCATCGCTTTCAATGATTTGTTGTCATGTTATCTGTTGGGGGTTGTTTGGTTTTATTTTTTAATTTAAAGATTGAATGACAATCTTTGGGTTGCCTCAGTGTGTTTTCGCACATTAATCTATGAGGGCTTTAAGAGGGCAGAAATCGGCCATATTGTAGTGGGAAAAAAAATGACCATGCTGTGCTACGAGAGCCAATCTCAACTACGGAAGTAATTGTGTCCATTTTAATGAGATCTGGCACTGTGTTAGCATAACCAGGGGGCCGTTCTGGGAACGGGGAATGCATCGAAATATTTTGCATTGACATTAAATACAAGTCATCTACATATGGGTTTCTCAGACTACAAATTACTCTGAGAGGACCAGGCAGTCTTATCTGAATTTTCTAGGTCATTCCTAGGTGCAGTTACTGACAGGCTAGGAAAATACAGTGAAGTCCAGAACTCTTTCTGCCTATCATCACAGAAAATCGCTCCATAAAATGATGGCTTGGGGCAACTTCCAGCCCTGCCACCCCATAAGGGATTTTGAGGTAATGATGATGATTTCATACACTTTCCAATTCTGTGGGATGTGTCTAGTTGCTTCCTTTATTTTAAGTGTATAAGTAAATCGTTAGGAAATGTGGATTTTTTTTTTTTTTAATGTGGATCTTGAATTTAAGATTTTGGCAGAGTAACTGGTTCTGGTATAGTACTTTCCCCCCTTCCTTTCTTCCTGAATACAATTATCCTTTTGAGTTCCTTTATGATTTTTGACAAAGGTTGGAAAATGATTCTGGAATTCATGCCAAATGGAAGATACAGGAGTAGTCAGACTTGGTGTGCAAGAAATCAAGTCCCCAGCTCTCATGATGAACACACAATTTTAAATTTGATGGTATCCAAGGCAGAATTTGTTGTGACAAATTTCTTTATTCCATGGTGTATAAGCCAACAAAGCATGTGGACTGGAATCTGTAAATTAGTTTATTATGTAGGGGTCCCCTTTCTTCTTTTTGTCAGGTTACCTCTCAGAGAGCTCATGAATTACTAAAGTGTCTTCTTACTTAAAGATTCCAATTAGTGAGTGCTATAAAAGTCTGATAAAATTCATCTGCTCTATATTTATTGGAAGAATAGCAATTCAGTTTCTCTCGTGAAATATTGTTCAATGGGCTCCATTCTCAATCAATTGGTTTTATTTAGGTAACTGCCTGACCATTTTGGCAACAATTTTACTTAATCAAATTAATTCCAACCCCAAAAAATTGCCATGGAACCATCCTACACTTTTTTTTTCTTGGAGAATAAAATGGGAAAAAAATCTGTTTAGATCTTCTGTACTAATTAAAGAGGAGGCCCACCTGGCAAAATGGTTAATTAAAGTCAGGGGTCCTGTTCAAATACTGTCATAGCACCAGCCAAAGAATCTATTTAAGTTGCATTCTTATTAAAACTCATTATCTTAAAAAAAAAAAAAGGCCCTTTTTAAGGGGGTCCTTATTAAAAACCTTCTCTGACTTTATTCAGAGAGAGGGCCAGGAGTTCATAAATAAATGACACCACATGCAGGAAATCACAGTGTCCTTGAAGAATCTGGCTCTGTCTGAAACCAAGTCCAATATTTTCTAGCTATTGAACGTAATATTTGGGTCCAACTATTTATCTCTGATGACCAAAGTGCTCAGCCCCTGAACACAACATCTGGGCTTCATCCTATGTAATGCCTCACGTCATCGGCAGCAGATTGTATTTTCCAAAGATGACCACAACAATGTCCCCAATCCCACATACTCACCTGCAATATGACCTTGACATTGAGAGACCTCTGTGTCCTCTCTCCATGTGTGTTGGAGGCTGTTACTGCTCCAACAGATGGTGTGGGGAAGGGACACTATATGACTATCGAGGATGGGTCATAAGAGGCACTGCAGCTCCACTTGCATTCAAGCCCTGAGTCATCACACAAGAAGACTGACCACTCTGAGGCTGCCATGCCATGAGGAAGCCCAGGTGACCAGGATAGCATAGGTGGGATGCTCTGGTCAGCACTCCCCGTGACTGAATCATCTCAGCCCAGGTGAGTACAAGCCTTCATAGGATCCACCCACTGAGTCACAACTAATCTTCCAGTCTTCCCAGATGAGGCTCCAGACACCGTGGGGCAGGGAGACAAGCCATTCCCACCGACTGTGCCCTGCCCAAATTCCTGACCCACAGAATCTGCGAGCAGAACCAAATGGCCGTTTCATGTTGCTAAGTTTTGTTACACAGCAATAGACACCATAATACTATTCCTCTATGATCTTTCCTTTATTTGCAAGAAAATCTGGTATCAGACCATATATATAGGATATACCTAGAATAATCTGAGAGAAGCATAAGAGAAATAATTTTAAATACATAGCTTCTATCCTTCCCCTACAAGAACCACGTTTTATTATTTATCTGGACCTATAATTGACAACAACATCCACCATGGACTAGTGACCTGTTTTGTTCCTTAAAGGCACTGTTACATTATATGTGATCCCTGATAGGACCAGAAACACAAAGAAGCTGGTAACTTGTTCTATGTCCAGAGAAACTACACAGAAGAGCGGGGATTCTGATTTCCTTTCTAGGTGAGAGGCGAATAGCCTGTGCCATTTTGAGTCTGCCTCCCTCGAAGGAATTTTCCAACAGCTTTTACTTACATCTCATTGGCCAAAACCTGCCACAGGGCTAACATTATCTCAAGGAAATCTGGGAAATGTGTTTCTTTTACATTGGTCAGTCTGTTAACTCTTAAAAATATTCAGGATAAGAAAATAGGCAACTTACAGTGTCTGCCTCACTGACAAAAAAGCAAACATGACAAGCACCAGTTTGGTACCATCTGCCAGAGGATCTAATCTGAGGAGGTTGCCTACTGACCAACCACACTGTGTCCTTTCTAGTTACCTTGAACGCAGGGGGATATCTTCTGCTTTTCCTGGATGGCCCTTCTGGGGTAATTCAGGCTGGGAGGGAGAACAATGGGTTCTGGATGGACATCCCAGACCCTGAACAATATATCTGTACAATGCCACAAAGGTGGTTAGCTATCTATTGGTGCATCACAGATTACTTCAAAAGTTAGCGACTTACTGTCCTTCCGCAGGTGAATGGATAAATAATTTGTGTTCCATCCAGACAATGGAATATTATTCAGCACTAAAAAGAAATTCCCTCTCAAGCCATAAAAAGACATGGAGGAAACCAAGGCACATTACTAAGTGAAAGCAGCAATCTGAAATCATACTGTATGATTCCAACTATACAACATTCTGGAAAAGGCAAAACTATGGAGACTGTGAAAAGGTCAGTGGGGGCACCTGGGTGGCTCAGTGGGTTAAGCTTCTGCCTTCGGCTTGGGTCATGATCTCAGGGTCCTGGGATTGAGCCCCGCATCGGGCTCTCTGCTCGGCAGGGAGCCTGCTTCCTCCTCTCTCTCTCCTCCTGCCTCTCTGCCTACTCGTGATCTCTGTCAAATAAATAAATAAAATCTTAAAAAAAAAAAAGAAAAGAAAAGGTCAGTGGTTGCGGGGGTTTGTGTGGAGGGGTAAATGAAATAGGCAGAGAACATAGAATTTTAGAGTTACAAAACTCCCCTGTATGACACTGTAATGATGGACACATTATTATACATTTGCCCAAACCCATAGAATGTTTAACACCAAGAGTGAACTCTGAAGTAAACTGTGGACTTTGGGTGACAATGAGGTGTCGATTTAAGTTTCATCCATTGTGTAACCACATCCAGAATGTAGCCACTCTGGTGGGGGTGCTGATCACCAAAGAGGTTCTGTGTAAATGGAGATGGGGATAAATGGGAAATCTTGGTACTTACCTCTCAATTTTGCTGTGAACCTAGAGCTGCTCTAAAAAAATAGTCTTTTTAAAAAAACACTATCTTAAAACAACGATAAACTATTACCTCAGTGTTTGGAAGTCAGAAATTAGGAGCAGTTTAGCTGGGAGGACTGTGGCTCAAGGTCTCCTACAAGTTTATAGTCAAGATGTCTGCTGGGGCCACATCATCTGAAGCTTTGACTGGGGCTGGAGAATCCGCGTCCAAGGCAGCTCCCTCACATGACTGACAAGTTGCTAATAGCTGGTCAGGAATCCTCAATTCCTTACCACATTGGCCTCTCCAATGGGTGGGCTGGGTGACCTTATAACATGGCAGTAAGTGATCCAGGAGGGTGCAAGTTAGAGCTGTAATATCTCTCATGACTTAGCCTTGGAAGTCACACACTGTCATTTCTTCAATATCCTGTTGGCTACACAGGTCAGCCCTATTTCGTGTATGAGGGGACCACACAAGGGCCAGAATCATGGGACCATATTGGGAGCTGGCTAACGTAGTGGTTTTTCTGATGAACCAGTACATTATACTAAAGACTCTGAATAGAGAATTCATCACCATGTAAACAAAGTATTATATTTGAAAGTAAAATGAAATTCAGGGATAATACTTACAAAATTAGGCTGGGCCATTTGTACCTCTAAGGGAGTTGGAATGGCAGGTTTGGCAATATGCAGATAATGGTAAGACCCAGGAAGAATGCCTCCTATAGGAAATGGCAAATTTTCCAGATTTTAATTTAGTTGTTAATGAAGTGGTAACAGAGTTTATTTATCTGTATATAGCACATAGGACATAGAATAAACAGAGATGCCTACCATAGTGTATGTTACTCAAACTATCCCCCTAAAGTACAGTATTAGCAAGAAACTCCCTGAGATTGGTATTATTTAACAAAATCAATGTGAATGTGCCATTAGACCCCGTAATATAGCCAGAAATGCTCCAGGAAGATGTGCCAAACTAATCCTGTGTATCCTGTGATTTCCCATAACCCCGGCACTCTAATCTATGCCTGCCCAAGACAGACCAAGACATACAAAGACCTTAAATGTTGCAGTGATATTCCCATTCCCTGTCACTCTTTCATTATATAACCAAAATATTAAAGTGGATGTTATTAAAGAAAATCAACAAAGTTCTTATTCAATACTTTAGAAAATTATCATTTTGAAATTCTTACTATTTCTAGCTTGTCCCAAAGTATGAGCTTGATCTAACTCTGGTCTTTCACACCCATCCCTTTTTTTTTCCATAGCTATCACTTTCCTAAGTTCTCAATCCAAAGTGAGACACAGAATTCATTTAGTTAGGTAGAAAATGACAAGGACTGGTATGTATGGCTTGTGTCTCTTTATCTCATGTTCTGTTTACTGGATTAGGGTCAATGGATACCCTAGGGGGTCCATGGATGGCTTCTGAGGTTGGTCCATCAACCTCCTGGAAATGAACTTACAGTTTTATAAATAGCATTTTGTGGTGGAAGGTCCACAATATTCAAAGACACTACTTTCAGTGATATTTCTCATCAGCCAAACACGAAGAAATCCTGTATTACTCATCTGATGATCTCCTTAGGGGTCAATATGGCTTAGGGGATGGAAGTGGACTGTTTTTACAGTTGTGAATTATTTGGTTTATTCATATAAATAAAAGGCCAAGGCCTGGGGTCCTTGGAATGGTCTCCTTATCTCTGAGCTTATAGTGGGAACAAAAATTTGGTAAGATGTCAGGGCTAACCACTAACCCACTAACTAGTTGTGAGTAACCTTTGGGCAAGTTACTGATTGTTCCCAGTCTCTCTTTATGTATCTGTAAAATGGGGACCACAGTTATGGTGTGATCCATACTACATGCTCAAAATACAAAGGACCACAATAAAAATGCCAGGTCATTAATAAATGTTTAAAAATGAGACTGAGCATGTTTAAAAATGAGACTGAGCCCTCCTCTGTCTCTGTGCAAACCCACTGAAACAGAGGAATCTCCTCACCAAGCCTAAGAGAAACATGGAGGGTTGCCCTAAGCACTGATCCAGATCCAATGGGTGGCTTCATCAGAGGGAAGAAAGTGGCCTACTACACACCTTGGATCTTGGCTCCCTTGTACATGGGGATAAGTCGGTCAAGATCAGCCGGTGGCTCAGTCACAGGTTCAAGGGTTGGGTCAAAGAGAGTGAGCATAGCTGCTGCCAGCTGGAAGCCAATTTCTTTGGAACTGAAGTTGCTATGAGTCCACTCATTTGAGTAATATTTATTGGAGAATTTGGTGAGGGAGCCAGCAGCTCTGATGGCTATGTCATTGGTGTGGAAGTTGGTATCAATCACAAGTCGGCCGTCATAGACAAGACATGCATCATTGAGTGCTTTAAATGTTTCATAATCCACATTCTTCTCACAGAAGCTGAAGAACATCTACAAAGCAAAAACTCATGTTATTACTCAGTTATTACTCTTCATTCACTCTCAAGAGTGTGAATGGTCTGCAGAGCCCCTTATTATTAGGGGCATACGAAAAACCAAACCAAACCAGCAACAACATTTAATCTACTAAAATGTCATAATGGTATGGTGTGTGTGTGTGTGTGTGTGTGTGTGTGTGTATGGAGAGAGAGACAGAGATAGAGGGCAAGAGCCTGTCTTTGGTATGAAGAACAAATTAAGATACCTATTATCACTCTTTTTTGTAACCACTCAATTTAGACATCCATGAAGAGAAGAATGCCAGGTGATGGAGTATATCTCAGAAAAGTAATTTTTTTCTCCTCTAAGGAAGTTGACATCCATAGAGACACTACTTTACCCTCATTTGCCTACATTTTTAATAGCTCTATCTCAGCCTTCCATTTTCCTTTTCCTGTGTCTGACACTTAAGTCTCTCTAGGTTCTCTCCTGGGGTCACCTCATTCAGTCTTGAGTCTTTGGAGTGCCTCATTCCTGCCTTTTTAAGCCCAGAAAGCCCACCCTTGAAGAATGGTCCTGAGAGGATGAGAGCCTCATCAGCCTCAGTATCTACTAGGTCTGGTCTCCTGCCTTGCCCTGGCATGGAGATAGTCATGCAGTAAATATTTATAGTGTGCCTACCCTATGAAAGTCACTGTGACATAGAAGAGCCCAAAACACACCTGCACACTCCTTAGAAGTGACCTGTATGCCCCTTCTATTTTCTGCCCAAATCTCAATGCTATCTTGTGCTTAGCTGGATATCTTCTTCCATAGTGATGCTGAAAGTCATTAAGGTAGTCCAAGTTAGATGTTTTTAAGTCTTCACTTGTCATTGAAATAGTTTAGTCATTTTTATCTTTATCTAAATATAGCTTGCCACCTTATTGAAAGCCTGCTAAAAAATGAACATTTGACATGGGTCCTCATCCTAACTGACAGACATCATGCTCCCTGCTTCCTTCACATGCCTGTTTATGCACCTCACTCACCTATTACATACAGACATTGGCTGTCTTGGGCCAGAGATACTTCTCTTCCATATCTTTTCTCTATGCCTCTCTGATTGATGAATGATCCTGCAGTAGCCACAGGTCATGTGTGACTATATACATTTAAATCTAAATTAATTAAAATTAAACAAAATTAAAAATCCTGATCTTCAATTGTAGTACCTCTTTCAAATGCCCAAAAGCTATAGGTGGCTAGTGGCTGCCATACTGGACAGCACAGATAGAGACCATTTCTATCGGTTCTATTTGTTCTCCCTCAGGGAGCTCCTAGGGCCATTGCCCTTTTCCCTGTTTCTATTCCTTCAGCTATCTAACCCTATCCCAGTTACATCCTAGGCAGCTTCCTCAAGTCTCTTTAGAACTTGTCCTGTTTTATAACACTTACTCAGTGACCACAGGAAAATACATCTTTCCGAGTTTTTCTCTGACTCTGGATCTTTCTGTCTCTCTACTCCTCTTTTTCCTCTCTTCCACTCTGTTCCCATCATTATAAAAATAGATCTCCTATTCATATAAAAATATGGAAAACCATTATACATGAAAAAGAGTACTATCAACCTCTTGAGCCCCTGAAAATACTCAGGAGCCCCTTTCAGCATCCCCACAAACATTCTTCTACCTATCCAGTTTTTTCCCAATTAAACCCACTTTTAATTAAGTTGCATGTTAAATATATTATCTTATTTACCCAGATTTAAAAGATTATTGGTACTGCAATTGTATTATATTGTTTTGGTGTAAGCATTCACAAATTTGTCACACTGGGAATTTCATAGGAGTTTGTGAATCAGACTAAAAACTGAATAAGCAAATCTAACACAATTTGAGGGAACACGTGTTCTAAGTTACAAACCTCTCAGTGCAACTCATGCACTCCTTTAATGTCAACTTAACATTATAATACTGGATAAAAATATGAAGTAAAAATATCTGGCCACACTGATGTTGTTCTGAATGAATATTTAAGGGTACTTGTATTTATAATTCTGATTAGGGAGAACAAAACTCCCTAGTTAGCAGATCAGGAGTCAGTGATCTGATAAACCTCATACATTATGCATTTACACAAACTTCCCATGTTAGGCCCAAGAATATCTTGGTGAAAAGGATAAACACGGAGTTTATAATCTAATTGGAGAGGTGGACACCAACAAAGTCACCACGTTGACAAGGATTTCAGACTGTAATGAATGCTGTATCGAAAAAGGAGACAGCCAGCTGGAGGCTGGAGCATCTGGGGAGTACCCAGGAGGCACTACCACTGGGTAGAAGGAAGCAAGATATTGATGTGAGTCCAAAATACCAGCTCAAGAGTTCTGTTTCTGGTATAATGATGTAATCCTCTCAGACTAATCCTCTAACTGATATAACTATAAACTCTGGTCAAAGTACAAAAACTAGTACCCAAAGATTTCAATGAACATTTAAAAGGAGATAGATGGTGTAGGGCAGTAGACACTTGGAACAATGATCAGAAGGAGGATAATTTTCCTCATTTTGGTGGAAAGAGGATGGACTATAGTCAGTTTACATGCTAGTAGAAGAATAAAGATAGTAAAGAGTCAGTGAACTTGAAGTTACATCAATAGAAATTACTCAATGTGAAGAATAGAGAGAGAAGATACAAAGAGATTAAAACAAATGAATAGGGCCTTAAGGACTCATGCAACAATAAGAAAAAGTCTAACAGATGTTATTAGAGTTCCAGAAGGGGACTCTTGAGGAGGAGAGGAAAGAAGAATGAAGCAAGAAATAATGGCCAAGACCTTGATGAAATTTAGCAAAAGTTATAAGTGCATGGATTCAAGAAGCTCAGTGAATGAACTCCAAACAAGATAAATTCAAGAAAAACCATGCTTTGAGACAAAATAAACACAGAACCCCCCATAGCATCAAGCTGCGGAAACTGAAGATAAAGAGAAAATTCTGAAAGCGTCCAGGGGGAAATGATACATTAAATACAGGGAAACAATGGTTTGAATGATGACAGATTTCTTAAATCAAAATTTTCTATGTCAGAAGATGATGGAAAAAACATCTTTGAAATGCTGAAAGGAAGAAAAAAAAAAAAGAAACCTCTCAGGCCATGATTCTACATGCAGTGGAAATATCTTTCAAGGACAAAGGCAAAATAAAGACATTTTCAGAAAGAGGAAAGCTAGAGAATCCATTGCCAGCCAACTTGCAATTGTATGTGCTCTAGAAGGCTTTCAGGATAAAAGGAAATTATATTGGATGGAAAACTGGATCTTCAGAAATGAAGACAGAACAATAAAATTGGAAAATATCTGGTTAAGCATAAAAGTCTGTTTTTCTTCTTAAGTTCTTTAAAATACGTATGACTGTTTAAAACAAAATTTATGCTTTTGTTGGTTTTTCAATGTGTATAGATACATCTCAAATGTACCAGAGAAAGCTGTCCAGAAAGTGGGGAGAAGGAACCTGTACGGTTAGGAGGTTTTTATATTTTATGTGAAATGGCACAATATATATATTTATTTATTTATTTTGACACACAGAGAGAGAGAGAGAGAGCAAGAGAGGGAATACACACAGGGGGAGTAGGAGAGAGAGAAGCACGCTTCCCATTGAGCAGGGATAGGGCTCGATCCCAGGGCCTCAGGATCATGACCTGAGCTGAAGACAGATGGTTAATGACTGAGCCACCCAGGCATCTCTGAAATGGTACAGTATTAACTCTAACTAGATGTAAAATATTACTGATATATATTATAATCCATAGAGCAGCTGCTAAAAAATAAAATATATACCAGAGGCCAACTGAAATAGAGCACTAAAAAAATACTCTAATTTTTAAAAAGGAAGCAAAGGGGAATAGAATAACAAAAAACAAAGGAGACAAACAATAAACCAATACCAAAATGGTAGATCTAAATCTAGCCACATAATTAATTACATTAAATATTTGTGGTGTAAATACTTTAATTAAAATGCAGAAAGAATAGAAAAGCATGGGGTAGGCAGATTTCTAAGCTGGTCCCCAAGATTCCCACCCCTCCCTTTGAGTGTGAGCATGAACTGGGACTGTGATAAGATGATCACCCCCATGATTAGGGGGTGTTCTATGGCATAGCTGACTTTAAGATATGCTCTGTGGGTCTGACCTAATCAGGTGAGCCCTTTAATAGACACTAGGCTTTTCCTGAAGAAGATCTGAAGTGTGAGAGGGATTTGACAAGAGAGAGACTCTCTGTTGCTGGTTTGAAGAAGCCATGTGGCAAGGAATGTGGATGGCCTTTCAGAATGGAGAGTGGACCTTGCCTGAGCAGCAAGGAGACAGGGACCTCCAGTCCTCAGCTGCAATAAACCAAATTCAACCACAGATCCAAACTCCAGATAGAGCGACACCTTGATTTCAGCCTTGAGAATCCCTGAGCAGAGAAGCCAGTTACACTGTGACTTCCAACCTGCAGAGCTATGAGCTAACAAATGGATGCTGCTTTGTCAAACTTGTTACGGCAGCAATAAAAATGTTAACAAAATCTACTTTATGATACCTTGAGAGGCACTTTATGGTAAGTAAATAGATGGAAAAAATAAACCATGCAAACACTAAATATAAGAAAGATAGCTGATAAAGTGAACTTTAAAATAAGGGATATTTGGGGTGCCTCGGTGGCTCAGTTAAGCATCTGCCTTTAGCTCAGGTCATGATCCCAGGGTCCTGGGATTCCACCCTGCATTGGGCTTCCTGTTTGGCAGGAAGCCCGTTTCTCTCTCCAGCTTCCCCTGCTTGTGTTCCCTCTCTTGCTGTCTCTCTCTCTCTCTGTCAAATAAAAAAATAAAATATTTTTTAAAAATAAGGGATATTATCAGAGTTCAAGGAGCACATTTCATAGTGATAAAAAGCACAGTTAATGCGGCAGATATGACAATTAGAAATGTTCATGTTCTTAATAACAGACCCTCAAAAAGAACAAAAATTAACAGAACAGAGAAGTAGAAAAATCCCACAACAGTAGTAAGAGGTTTTAATATCTCTCTTGGCAATCGATAGAATTAGACCATAAATATCAGTAAAGACAAAGAAGATCCAAACATCACCGCCAACCACACGGAACTAATTGTTACTTTTATATGTGGAATCACTATGTTGTACACCTGAAACTAATGCAGCATCATTGTGTGTCAACCATATTTCAATTTAAAAAATTGTTATTCACACTATATCCAACAATGGCAAACTATATATTCTTTATATGTTCACAGGATTAGTCCATATGCTTGGACATAAAACAAGTCTAAATAAACTATAAAGGATTAAAATCATACAGAATATGTCTCTGACCACAATGATATTAAATTAAAAATCAACAAAAATATGACATCTAAGAATCACACACTTCTGGATAATCCAAGGGTCACAGAAGAAATTATAGGGAAATTAGAAAATATTTTTGGAGCCAAATGATAATGAATTTACTCAACATATTAAAACTTGTGGGATACAGCTAACACAGAAGAAATAGCTTTAAATGTGTATAGAAATAATGGCTTAAGGTTCTACCTTAAGGAACTAGGAAAAGGGCAAAGTAAATCCAAAGCAAGCAGAAGGAAATAATTGTTAAAAGCAGAAATCAATGAAAAGAGAAAACTGACAGACAAGAGGAAATTAATAGACTCGAAAGCTGGTTCTTTGAAAAAGGTCAATAAAAATCAGCAAACATCTAGCTAGGCAGAAACCCTCAGACAGTTCTGTGTCTCTCTTCTCTCTCTCTCATCAGCCGGACAGGGAGAGATTGAACACAAATCTCTAATACCAGAAATGAAACACGGGATATGGTACAAATTTTAGACTTTAAATAGATAATATCAGAGTATATGAACAACTTAGTGCCAATATTTAACCAATTTAAGTGAAATGGACAAATTTCTTGAAAAATACAATATACCAAAATTGACATATGAAGAAGCAGAAAATCTGAGTAGCCTTAGAGCTAAAGAAGAAATTGAATTCATCAAAAACCTTCCCACAACATAAACTCCAGGCCCAGTTGGTTTCACTGGTTAATTCTATCAAACACTTGAGGAAGAAATAATACCAGTCTTACACAAATTTTTTCAGAAAACAGAGGAGGAGGAAACATTGCCTAAATTATTTTATGAGGCCAGCATAGCCCAAATAATGAAAACTTATAAGGACATTACACAAAACCAGAAAATTAACCAAGGAAAATTACACAAAACTAGGGAAAAAAAAGATGAAGAACCCTCATGAATATAGTTGTAAAATAGTTTCAAAGTTCTTTACACATTAGCAAATCAAATTCAATATAAAGAAGGATAATACATCATGAATGACTAGGGTTTATTACAGAAATGTAAGGTTAGCGGAACATTCTGAAACTCAATCCATGTAATTCACCCTATCAACATCACTAAGGAGAAAAGAATATGATCTCTTTTTTTTTTTTTTAAAGATTTTATTTATTTATTTTGAGAGAGAGGCAGTGAGAGAGCATGAGCGAGGAGAATGTCAGAGGGAGAAGCAGACTCCCTGTGGAGCTGGGAGCCTGATGCGGGACTCGATCCCAGGTCTCCGGGATCATGACCTGAGCCGAAGGCAGTCGTCCAACCAACTGAGCCACCCAGGCGTCCCGAATATGATCTTTTTTAATAGACATGAAAAAAATTTGACAAAATTCAGTAACTATTCATGATAAATCTTCTGAGCAAACTATGAAAGTTTACTTTCTTAGTCAGATAAAAGGGCACCAAAGAAAACCACACAGATAACCTCATATAAAGGGGTGAATGCCTAAAAGTTATCTTTTGAGATATGGAACAAGGCAAGAAGGTCCATTTTCTACTTGTAGATGGTATATTTATGGATCTAGAAAGCAATTACTAGAACTAATAAGTGAATTTAGCAAACGTCTCAGGATACAATGTTTATATACAAAATCTACTGTATTTCATATACTAGTAGCAACAGTTGGAAAAGAAAATTTTACAAACCCACTTGTAATAGCTCAGATACTGTGCAAAGGGAGATATATACCAATGATCAATAAGCACATGAGGAGATGCCCAAACTCACTAATCATCAGGAAATCACAAATTAAAATCACAATGATACATCATATCATACCCACTAGAATGGCTAAAATTAGAAAGACAGATAATAGCAAGTGCAAACAAGAATATAGAGCTACT